>QJOA01000375.1:0-62084 GCA_004155915.1 Monosporascus sp. CRB-9-2
ATAACATTTATTTAAAATATAATTAGGTTTATAAAATTTTAAACGTTAAAATTTTAACTTATTCGTTTATATAACTTATTTATTTTATAACACGTTTTGTTTTTTAAATTAAATTAATTAAGTAATAAACTAAGTTATAGAATATTAAAAAAAACCACTATAATAATATATTTTTAACGATAACTTTTTTATTTATATTATAAGAAACGAACTTGATATAAGAAAATATAAACGTAGTATTTTTATTATTATTTTTATTTAAATAATAAAACGTTTAATTAAAAAGAAATATATCTTTTTAAAAACTTAATATTATAAAGTTATTATTATAAAATTATTATAAAGTAGTTAAAAAGGTTATAAAAAAGAACTTTAACGCCAACTAAAAAAACCGCAATATTACTATTTATATATATAAAGAACGTCAGCTAAAAAGGCGATAACTTCTTTAGGTCTAGACCTTGAAGTTGATACGAATAATACATTGTCAGTCCCCGGTTTTATTATTGTTAGATACTGATACGGCCAGCATTAATATAATATGGCAGCTAGTTTATTAGCGCTATGAACGAAGATTCTAAGCTGAAGAAAAGAAGGAAAGAAAGGCAGAACCGCAAAGTGCGTAAAGATCTACGAATATCTCCACTCTCTGTATGGCAGGTGGCTAGTTTATGTGGCAGCTGTTAGCCCTATATAACGGCCCCATATGACGGTTACCAGCCTCACGGTTTGATTCTAGTGGCTGCCGTTATACTACCCCCTCCTAAAAACTTATATACGATCAAAAAAAGTATGCAAATCTTTATTAGTTATGCAAGGTCGAATGGGTTCAAGCCTTATTTTCCAGGCTGAGCCAAATACACAGAAAATTATTATACGATATAATTTATACGATAGATATTATACCCAGTATCTTCGAACACGATAATTAATTAATAGTTTTAAGGTTAGGATAAATTAATACTTCGGTTTTATAAAGCCTTATTTTAAAACCGATTATTAAACTTTTATAAGCACGTAATTTCTCGATTAATATCGACTTAAAAGGCTTATATATGTAATTGCCTATAAGCTTTAACCCTGATAAACCTTATATCTGCTAGTTTTACGGTTCGGTAAAATTAAATAATATAATTTAAAAGATGTTAAATTTTACGCGGTAAATTTTAAGGATAAACCTTAAAGACAAATCTTAAAGGCAAACTTTAACGGCAAACCTTAATTACGTATAAAAGGTTAGCATCTTTTCGAACTCTTGCTAATTTTACGGCTAAAAATATTAGATATTACTAGGAAAAGGGCTAGAAACTTTAACTTTAATCGTTTTTATAACTTTTCGAATTATTTAAAATACCATGATATATAAGTCCAAATATACGATATCGGTAATCCATGGCCGCAAAATTACAATTAAAATTATTTTATTAACGGTATAAAATTATTAAAAAACTACTCAACGAATTAAAATTATCGATATTATTACCGATTTAAATTTTTTTTTCTAAAATAATTGATTTCGGCTTTTAATTTTCGGATATAATTTAATTTACGAAAATAACGGTAATCGATTTTTATAAACACGTATACCGGAAAATATAACGATTATAACGAAATTATTAATAAAACTAAAAAAAAAAATTAATAATAAATTTAAAAAATTTTGAAATTCAAATTTTGGAACGATATAAGTTGAAAAATTACGAACAATAATTTGCCCGGCTGTTCCGAATTACGAAAACCGCTCAGAATTTCGACAAAAATCGATATAGATAAAAGTTACGAAAGGAATAGGTTTAGTAAAGCCTAGGAATTAAGGTAGCAATCTATCATTTTATCTAATTTTGTCTACACGGTCACGTCTCCTCTAGGGAGAATCTCTATTAATTATAGGTACCGTTTTTTCCTTGTTAATCCGCTTTCTATTTTCGCGGCCTTATTATTATCGGAGTAGTTTTCGTTAATTTCGTCGACAGCCGCTACGCATATTTATTTTTATAAACGAACTGGTAATTTAGATACTTTAAAATATTCCGTATAAAACCATTTTACTACGATCGGAACGTTTTTAAAGTTAATTACAAAATATTATGTTTTATCGAAATTATAACTTTTTTATTTAGCCTAATATTATAGCTTTTTATGGCGCCTATTAAATTTTAATTGTTTAATTTATTTTACCTTAAATTTTAATTTACCGTTAATCTTTTTAAATAACGGTAATATTTAAATTTATCAAAATAACGAATTATCGTTAGCTTTACGTAACCGATTAACGTAAAATAAATTAATTATTTTATAATTCGGCTGCAAAATAAAAACAAAATTATATCCGTAATTTTTTAAAATCTTAAAAAAAATTATTTATTATAAATTTAAACGGATAATCGGTATTTATATCGTAAAATCTTTTTTATAAAAAAGAAATTTGTTGTCAACTTTAAAATTAATTAAATAACGTTTTTTATTATCTTATATTTTTTAATATTTTTACGTTTTTAACATAACTTTTTTTATAAACGTTTAAACTTTTTTAATTTGTTTAATAATTATTAATATCCGTTAAATTAAATTAAAACTTTTTTTATTATATTTAAATTTAACAAAAATAAATTCCGAAAAATTTTATTTAATATAATTTTTAACGGAATTATATTAATTAATAAATATTATAATAAATTATACGTAAAATTTAGTACCGATATTTGTACGTTTTAATCGTTTTAATATTTATTAATATAAAAACGTAAACGTTAATTTAATTCTTAATTCGTAAATGCGATAACCTTTTAAATTTATAAATATAAAACGTTTTTTTAACGATATTTTATATTAATAAATTTATTTAATTTAATTAAAAATTAAAAATTATATTATTTTACATTATTATTAATTTAAATAATAAATATTTTAAAAAAACAATATAAATATTAATAATATCGGTTAAATAAGGTTTCGACAGTATCGACCTTTTTATTTAATAAAATTATTATAATTTTATTAAACTTATCAATAAACGCCTATATATAATTATAACTGTAACGATTTTTTGGTATATTTTTTCCGTTAACGACGACGTAATTTTAAATATTATTTGGAATATAAAAAAATTAAAAATTCCGGAATTTTATTTTAAAACGTTTTATTGCGATAATAATTATAATCGCTCCGGATATATTATCGGATATCTTGCTTAAACCGGAACTAAATATATTCCCGTATTAACATTTTAATTATTTTATTTTAGCCATAATATGCAAATATTTTAAATACGTAAACTTCGTAAATAAATACGATACGAAAAAAAATATAGCCGTTAATTATTTTTTCGGATATTACTAATTTAATATCTTTTTTACTTAAATTTTATAACTTATTTTCGTAACGAATAAAATTAACCAAATCGGCGCCTTACGGAATATCTTCGATTCGTACTCCAATTAATATCTTATTAATAACGGCGATAAAGAAATTTAAACATTTTAACAAAATTAAAACTTAAATTTTTTCCTTTTTTTTCAGGCCTTAATTAAAAATAAATTAACCATTTTTCGTAATAAAATATCCGTAATAACATTTTCTTTACTAGATCGATATTAAAAAATAATATCAAAATTAAAAAAAAAATCGGTTTATCGAATTTAACGTATAAAAATGCGTTCATTTATAAAACATAATAATATTTAATAATCGGTTATAAAAATTTTTTTTCCTTAAAATTCAAAATAATAATATTTAAAAATTTAGACTATAATAAATAACTTTTAATTCTAAATAAAATATATTTTGTATATTACAATTATAATTTTCGAAAAATATTTTATAAAGTTTTATTCGTTATTTTTTTATTATTACCAAATAATATCTTTAATTATGTTATAAAATACGTTTATTTTTACTTTAATTAATTAACTAAATCGAAAAAAAATATTAAAACTTTATAAATAAACCGTTTTACTTTTTCGAAAACCTTTTTTTATTTAGATTTTATTACGAAAAAAACATTTTTTTAATAAACAATTTAATAATTCGATTATATCGTTTTTATAATAACAAAATATTTACACGTAATTACAAAATTTTATAAATAAACGGATTATAATACGTTTATTAAAATCCTTAAACTTTTATTTTTATATTATCTTAATTTTAATTAAATTAATAAAAATTTTTATTTTTATTTTTATAATAATATCGAAATAATTTATTTTTTAACGTTAAATCGAAACTTTTTAATATATTTTTATAAATTAATTTTATATAATTAATAAAAAACATTTTTATAATATTTTTGATATTCTTTTTTAAAACTAAAATAAATTAATATATTGTCGGCATAAATATTTACATAATAATTGAAAAATTTATATAATTAAATATTAATAAATAATTATTATTAAATAAAACTTATTTTAGATTTAAATAAAAATATTTTTTATTAAAACGTTTTTTAACGAATTTTAAATATTATTAAATATTTCGATTTAATAACGAAACGAAATTTATAGAACGTTGAAATAATATTAATCTTAATAAAACGTTTAACGTTTCGATAATTAAATATAATACCGTTAAATAAAAAAATTAAAATAAAATAAAATTTTAAATATTAATTTCTTTAACGATAATCGATATAAAATTAACGTTTTAATAAATATAATTGTAAAATAAACAAAATCAAATTAACGTTTTTTTATATATATAATTCGTTAAAATCTATTTCTAATAATTTATTTATTACTTTTTTTTAACGGAAAATATTAAACGGGCGTTTAATAAATTAAAGGTCTAAAAATAAGTATCGGCCCGTTAAATTCCAAAATTACGTTATAATCGAGTCGGAAATTTAAGAAACTATTAATTTCTTTTTTTAACAAAAATCCTTTTAAATGAATAAAAAGTTTTAATAAAAATTTCCGAACTTATTTTATATATTTCGGATCTTTATCTTTAGAAAAAGGATTTTTTTAACCGTTATATATTTTCTAATTTTATAAAATAATTAACGTTACAACGTTTAACTTTTTAAAATAACGGAAATTTATTTTATTATATCGTACAAAAATCGGTTTTCAATTTATTCGTTACTAAAACGATAATTACGTTATCCTTAATAATTTCCAGAACGGAAATAATCGGTTTAATATTATATACGTTTGGTATATATTTTTTATTTAATATATCCGACGAAATAACAAATATAAATATTAAAATAAAATTATTTTTAAATTATTTTTATAAATATCGAAAAATTGAATATTATTTATCGGCTTTTTTTATAACGCGGTTATAACGGTTAACGTTTTTCTAAACTTTAAAATTAACGTACCCGTCTAACAGATATCGGGCTAAAACTTTAATCGCCGGTAAAAACTTAACTAAAATTAAAAAGTTATTAGGCTAAATAATATTTTTATTTTTGAAATTTAATAATAAATTATATTCTTTTATTTAATTAAAACCGATAAGAATATTATATCCGGTATTTATAATTTAAAAATTTTAATCGGGAAAATATTATTCGTTAATTTCGAATATTATAATTATTTAAGCTT
Organism: Monosporascus sp. CRB-9-2; assembly: GCA_004155915.1. Lineage (NCBI taxonomy): Eukaryota > Fungi > Ascomycota > Sordariomycetes > Xylariales > Monosporascus > Monosporascus sp. CRB-9-2. Next base: position 5,553 of record QJOA01000375.1, read on the forward strand.
TTATGTAGCCGGCAAATTATTTCCGGTAATTCTATAATTAAATTAATTTTTTTAACCGAATAATATAAACTTATAATTACTTTTTCGCTTATCTAGTAAAAAAAAACCTAACGAAAAATTAAATTTATACTCCAGTATTATAAAAAACGATAATACGTAAACTAATCCTATTTATTTAAACTTGCGTAATTTTAATGAAAACTTTATATTTCTTTAAGTTATTTATTTCCGTTATTATTAACATAAAAAAAACTACCGAAAATCTTTTTAACGGTTTTACTTTTTATTTAATTCGTTAAAATTAAACAAATTCTTTATTATCTTTACTATAATAACTCTTTTCTTATTAAACTAATCGCTAACTTTATATTCCGTCTTACTATAATTAAAATACGTACTTACTTTTTAATAAACCTTTTTTTCGATTTCCGATAAAAATTTACCAATATTACCCAAAATCTTTAATTTACCGGAATTAGTGTTCGAACGGATTTTCTTACTCTTATTTTTCGGTTTATTATTATTAAGGTTATATAATCAAAATTTACGCTTTTATTAACGTTTTTTATAAATAAGCTAATTATTATAAACGGTTATAACGATAGAATTATAATTTTTTTTAAATAACATTAAAATTGTAATTATCTTTAAAAAGATATAAGTTAAAATTTAAAAAAAAAAAAAAATTTTATAAAAATTATTTTTATTTATTCTCGGCAATTTTAACCTTTTAAACGAAAACGTTAAACTTAAAAATAAAATCGTAAATATCTTAATTTTTACCGGGCTTAAAAATAAAAATACAGAAAAAGATTTTAATAATAAAAACTTAATTCGAGTTATAATATAATAATTTTAATACCTCAATTATTTCGATTACGTAAAAAAAGATTATATAATCGATCGATAATATATTTTAATTATTTATTCGGCCTTTTTAAAAAAAGTTTATAAAATAAATTATATAAATTTTTTCGTTTCGAAAAATTAATTAATTTATTTCGAACTTATTTAAAACTTTACGGCCCTAAACGTTAAATTTTATTTTATTACCGTTAAACTTAACTAAATTATTAATATAAGGGTTTTTTTTTTCAGTTATAATTAAAATTTACGTTATTATTTTCCGTAAATTTGTAGAAAACGGGTTATATTGCTATACCGGTAAAACAAAACGTATTAATATTACCGAAAACGTTATTAATTATATTTTCCCGGTAAAATAATTAACGTTATTAAGAGAAATAAAAAAAATAATAACTTTATCTAATTTAAAAACGAAAAATTTTATTATAAAAATTTTAAAGTTTTTCTTAAACGTTTTAGTTATCGTTAACTATCTCGTCGATCAACTATTTATCGGGATCGGTTTTTAAATGATTATAATCTTAATCTTAATCTTGGTTTAATAAACTCTTTATTTTTAAAAGTTCGTTTTCGTTTTTCGATACGTTATTTTCTACGGGTTTTTTTTAAAATATTCGTCGTTTTTTATACTTTAATTTAAATTTTAAAAAGGTATTTCGTTTTTTGTATTTTCGATTCTACCTCTAATTAATCTAAATTATTTTAAACGTCGATTAATTAATAAGTAATTTTTTCTAATAAATATCTAGTTTTAATATTAATTAATTTAAATCTTAATTTTAGATTTGATTTAGAACGCGTTATTTTTCGTCGTTACGTATTAACGTAAAAAAATATAATACCTTATTTATTAATTACTAGGCCAGCAAAAAAGAGAATAAACTTAAAATAGTAATACGACTAACATTGATATAATATAGCAGCTAGTTTATTAGCGTTATAAGCGAAGATTTTAAACTAAAATAAAGAAGGAAAAAAAGGCAGAACCGCAAAATGCGTAAAAATCTACGAATATTCCTACTCTCTATATAGCAGGTGGCTAGTTTATATGGCAGCTGTCAGCCCCATACGACGGCCCCATGTGACGATTGCCAGTCTCACGGTTTGATTCTGGTGGCTGCCGTCACAAATACTGCGTAACCTTAGATTGTGTGCATTGGTTGTTGTATTAATCATCGAAGTCCTTTGACTGCGTCGGTCAGGGCTTATACTAGTAGATGTGGCTGGTATAGTCCTCATCCTACGCCACAGGTAATTTCCGTGGCGTCCTATCTTTTTTAAAACCCCTGATATCTAACATACCCCCTTAAACTACTTCTTTCGAAGCTGGCTAACTTGTTATAAGATTTTAAGTATTAGGATCTATCCGGTTAATTCTTTTTTATAATATTAATTTTTTATTTCGTTAAAATCCTCCTATTATAATTTCCATAATTTCCTAATTTCGATTTTCTTTTTTATATTTACTAATAAAATTTATTTCCTAAATTTTCTAAATTTTTATAGCGGTAAAACTTTAATTAATTTATCCGTTAATATATCGTTTATAAAGGTATAATTTAATTTAATTTAATTTAATTTAATTTAATTATTTATCGGAATTAATAAATATATATATTAACGTACTTAAACTTTATTTGCAACTAGGTAATATCGACGTTAACAAAACGTATAATTTATTAATTATTATATTATAAATTTATTATAAATTTATTTAAGTATATTTTAAAATTTTTAAATAATTATAAAATAAAATCTTTTTTTTCGTAACTTAAAGAAAAAATAATAATTTCGTTTTTGTCGTAAAAATAATTATTATGTTTTACTTATTCGCTTATTATTTAATTATTTTTTAAATAATTTTATTACGTATATTAATAAACTTTTTTAATTAATATTATTATTAAAAAAAAGGCGTTATTTTAAATATTAAAAGTATTTATATTTTCGAATTATAAAATATATATTTTCGATCTAAATAAATATTTAATTAAATATTAAACAATATCGTAATATTTATTACTTAAATTTATATTAAAATAAAAGAAACAAAAAATAATAAATATAATATTAAGTTTTATAATAATTACTATATATATAATAAATCCGGTTTATCGTTAATATTTTGCTATTTAAAAAAACAAATTTTTATAATTTATAAACGTTAAAAAAATAACTTATTTTTATTAAAAATAAAATTAACAAATTTATTAATATAATCGGATTAAAATCATTTAAAAAAAGTTTTATTAATTTTTTATAATTTTTATTTTTAGAAACTTTTATAATTTATTTTCTTTTGTTAAATAATAAATAAACTATAATTTAATTATAATAACATTTATATACAAGGTCAGTGCTATTAGGTATCTAGCTATGTACAAGCTGACGCCGACACGAAGTCACACGATATATACATACACGTCTAGTAATATACGACGCGACCGGAAAGCACCTCCAAAAACCGTACCCACAGGCGGGCCGGATGAAAAACCAGTAGGGGTCATAAACACGGTGACAAACAAATGGAAGTACACGATGATTTAATTGGTTCCAGAGCTTTACCCCGCAGCTAGCTCCAACGCCTCCAACCACTCCAATTGGCGCCGACACGATGCAGGGGCCGAAGCTTCTAATGGTCCGTGCGATGAGCTTGGCGCCACCCAAAACACGTTGTCCCAAGCTGGATTCGAACTAGCTGTCCTGTCGCAAGCTGAGGTTGTCCAAGCCTGCAGCAAGCGCGCGAAAAAAGGACACCCAGGCTCGCGACCACTGAGCCATTAGGGAATAACGTTTATAATAACTTACTTTTTTTACGATAAATTAAAACGATATCGTTAATAAAAAATAAAAATAAAACTTTATTTTTAATAAAATAACATAATTCATAAAAAATAAATTTAAATCTTAATTTTTTTAACGTAGTAATAAATTCCTTTTATTATAATAAAAATACTTTTCGAAATCCGTATAAAGCTTTTTATAAATATATCGTATAATATTTTAATATTAACGAAAACATTTATTATATCATACTAAATAAGCTTTAAATTAAAATAAATAATTATTATTATAAATATTTTAAAAAACCTTTTTATTAATATTAACGTATACGTATTTTTAAATACCAATTTAACTTATTAATTTTTTCGTATTATAAAATAAGTTTTGTATTTTTAAAACTATCCGTACTTATTAAATTTATATGCGTATATTTATATATAATTTAATTAACAACCTTTAACTTTATTTTTGTTATTTTTAAATTACGTAATTATTTTTAAATAATTTTACAAATAAATACGTTTTATTTTTCAAAAGAAAATTCCTTATAAAATAAAACTTTGAGTTTTTATATCTTTTTAACGGTAATAACAAGTTTGGCCAATATATTTTATTTATTTTTTCTAAATTAAAATTACTTTTTCGGTTAAACTTTTTATTATTAAAATCGTTAACAAATTTATTAAAAAATTTCGCAAATTTCGCTTTATTTACCCGCTTATTATTTAACGTACCGATTAAAATAACCTTTTTGTTTACGTTAAACACTGCTTTTCAATTTATCCGGCGTTATTTTATAACCCGAAAATCTTTTTCGGCCGGAACTAATAATAAAAACATTTTACCTAAAATTATTACCTTATTTTGCTACCAGCAGTAATTAAATTTATTATTATTTAGGTAAACCAAACGATTAATACTTTTTTAACATTCCGTAATTTTTTATTAAAAACGGTTATTAATATTATTATAAATAAAAAAGTAAAATTAAAAATTAAAAAAATTAAAAAAATAATTATAATATAAAAATAATTAATCCTATTATTACATACCGTATTTAAAATATTCTGCGTTTAAAGGCCGTACTCGCTTATCGTTTTTCCGTTTTTATTTTAATACTTTTATAAAAATCCACTAAATTCTATATTCTTTTTTTAACTTAATAAATTAAAGATTTAAATAAATATAAATATCCGAAAGTTTTATAATAAAATAACTAAATCTTTTTTAATAGTATATAACAAATTATTTCGTAAATTCTCGATACTTTCGATAAAAAATTTCTTTTCGTTAAAAAGAATATCCCGTATAACATAAACCTTATTAATTAATAAATTCTATACCCGGTAAATATTCGTTAAATTATATTTAACGAAATATTTTATCTATATTTTAAATTTTTACTTTTATAATCGATTCTTTTTAAATATTATATTTGTAAATATAACGTATATTTTATAATTATAAACTTTAAAGTATATTTAATATTTTTTACGGTCCTTAATTATTAAGCTATTTTTAAACGTAAAATAAATATAAAAATATTTATATAATAATTACCAAAACAAGAAATATTTTAAAATTTGATTATACAAATATACCGTTACTTTATAAATCTTTACTTATTAAAAGATTAATAATTTTACCCCTTTTCTTATAACTTAAATTTTCTTTTTAATTATATCTTTTAAACCTTTTACGGCATCATTTTATAACTATATATATAACGTATAAAGTTCGTACCGTATATAAATTTTATTTTGAGAAAAACTTAAAACCTTAATTTTCTTAATAATTTTATTATCGTATTTAAAATTTTTTAACAATACCTAGTTTTAATAAATTATTATTTCCAAAAAATATTAAAATACTTTTACAAAAATTTCGGCATTTCGGTTTTTAAAATAAAAATTAAATATATATCCGCAATAACGATTAATAAATAATATAAAACTTTTATATCTTTCGAAAAAAATTTCGAAATCTAAAAAACTAACTATAAATTTTTATTCTATTTTTAATAATTTAATTCGGAATTTTCGTTTATTTTACCTTTTCGTTTTTAAATATTTACAAACGTTATAATTTATAATTATTAATCTCTTAACTTGTACCCTGTTAAAGTAATCGATAAAATAATTTAAAACTTTTAAACCAGAATATTTTAACTATAAGTACCAGAATCCTATTAAGCTAATACTTGAAAGTTTTTCGGTTCAAAAAATAAATTTGTTACGGTAAATCCCGGATAACGTTTGAAAGATATCTATTAAAATATTTTTAATTACAAACTGGTTCTAGCTATTCGTTAAATATTAAAAATTTATATTATTTTTTCGGTATAAGCAATTATCAAAAATCTTATTATTTTATTAATACTTTTTTTTTCGAAATAAACGTAAAAATATTAAATTATATACGAAGTTTTCGTAATAAATTACGTTATATAATTATAAAATTAATAAACCAATTAATTTATTAACTTTAATATCGATTTTTTCGTAACGTCCTATACAAGCTCGCAAACCAAACAAGCTTGCGAGCCATTTTTGTTAATATCTTATTTACTCAATTTCAATTATTAATTTCTTAACACTAATAATATAAAGCGTTTTATAAAAGAATTTAGGATAAACTTAACTATTTAGGCTAAAAAACAAAACTAGAAGTTAAGCTTTAAAAAGCTACATTTTATATATAATATCCCCGAATCTATTTTAAAAGCCCGATATCACGGTTAATACGCCCGAACCAACATTATCTCCCAATTACGAAAATTAACGCCGATCGAAAAAAAATCCATTATTAAAAAGGTTTTTAACTTAAATACGCGAACGTTTCTTATCCAACTTTAACATATTAAAAATATAGCCAATATATTGCTAACTTAACGTATTACAAAACGCGTTAAAATTAACTAGGCGTCGAACTTTATTAAACGGCAAAAAAAGCTTTAAACGCGTTTAAATTAAAAAATCGATTATTAACGGATTTTATACGAAAATCCAAAAACGTTTCGCAAATAATTTAAACTTATTCAAGCTACAATTACAAAATACGGTATCGCAAAAAAAGCTATCTATAATTTCGACGAAACTAGATTTTTAATAAAGTTTTTAATAACAACGGGCATAATAATTACCAGTACCGAAAAACGTAAAAAATTTAAATCAACGCAACAAAGAAATAAAAAATAAATTATAATTACCTAAATTATTAATTTTTAAAGTTAAGCTATACCGCCATTTATTATTATAACAGGAAAAATTTATTTTGGATTTTGATATTGCGATAATCTATTATTAATAGCCGATTAAAAAATCGTATTAAATAATAACGGCTAGATAATAAATAAATTAAGTTTCGAATAAATCCAGCATTTTAATAAATGTATTCGGACGCATACGAAAAATTTAAAACGTTTCTTTATCCTCGACGGCTACGAAAGCCACCATTTAATAAAATTTAAAAAATATTACGCCAATAATAATATTATTACGCTTTATATGCCCGCGCATTTTTCGCATCGGTTCCAACCTTTTAATAAATCTTAATTTTTTTTTTAAAACGCATTTATTCGTAATATATCGAAAACTTAATACGACGCCATTATATCTATATTACCAAAGAAAATTTCCTTACCGGCTTTTATAACGTATTTTAAGCTGCCATAACGTTCGATAATATTAAATTTAAATTCGCAAAACCTAGGTTTGTTCCATTCGATCCTAATACCGTTCTTTCCGAATTAAAGGTTTTTCTAATTATACCTACGCCAACCGTCTTCCCGTTAACCTTTACCGATTCCATTCGTTCTCCGCCCGCGAAAACCCCTAAAAATATTAAAAAAGTAACGAAATAAGGACGTTATTGGCAAAAAAAGTTTAAAACTCAATAAAATAACTCGTCAAAATAAAAATTAGCTAAATCGGTTAATCTCTTAACCAAAAGTAACCTACTGCTTCTATACGAAAATCTTCTTTTTCGGGAAAAAGTTACTTAATTACGCGAAATAAATTATATCTTAAGCAAACGTTACAAAACCAAAAACAAACGTTTTTAAAAAGGAAAAACATTTACTTTATAAAAAGGACAAGTTTTTTGAGCTCAAAAAAAAGAAAATGTTAAAAAAATACAATTAATAGCAACTGGAAAGGGTTATTAGAAAAGGATTAAGACTAAGAAACGGAAATATAGCGTTTGCGGAAAGCCTGGACATAATACGCGTATTTATGTAAAAGTTATAGATACGTCTAGCGAAGAAAAATCCGATTAATTTGAATTAATGCGATATATTATTGTTAAGTTATTTGAATTTGTTATTGCAAGGTGCTAAAAAGCGGCTCGCAAGCTTGTTTGGCTTGTAAGCTTATGTGAGACGTTACCTTAAAATAAATATTAATATATTACCTACTTAAACGAAAATTCAAAAAAATTTCGTTTAAAGTTAAAAAATTACGTAATAATACTAAAAATTTAAAAGGTTATTTTTAAGTTAAATATAACTAAACTTTTCAAAAAATAAATAAATAAATTTTAAAAAATTTATATACGTTCTATAAGGAAATAAATTTTAATTCTTTTTATTATCCCTTTAAAAAATTAATTATTAAACTTTTATTTTTATTTCTTTTTAAACGTCGAATTTCGTTCTTTAATATTATATCGTTTATTATTCGGTATTTAATTAACTTTTATATTAAAAAAAGGTTTTTAATTAATAAAATCATTTTTAAAAAATACGTAAAGGTATTCGGAAAGCTAGTAAATTTATAAATAAATATAATAACGTTTTTTATTATTTACCTTTAAATTAAACTTTTAACGTTTTCGTTTAAAATAATTACGTAACTTTTTTTTATAACCTTTATTACCTTAAAATTTTCCTTTATCTTCTTTTCGAAACTGGTAGAAGTTATTTCCGGTTACTTTTTCGGTTAAATTAATCTTTTAATCGTTTTCTATTTCGATCGGCTTTTTTTTTTCCATAAAAGGCCGGAAAAAATACGTTTATATTCCGTTTTAGAATTTTATAAAAATATATTATCGTTTATTTGTTTCGAATATCGGTTATAACTTTTAAATATAAAAACTTTGTATTTATAATATCGTTTTTACGTATTATTCGAAAGTTCGAAACTTAATTATTCAAAATTAAAGTTATTATTATTAATAAAATTTTAACCTAAATTTTATAATCTATTATTTCCGGTACTCCATATTTATAACTCTTAACTATAATCTTTTTCCTCTTTTTATATTTATCTTTTTATCTTTTTATATAATTTAATAAAAAATTTAAAATATTAACGATACTAATTTTAAATATTATTAGTTAAATCGTTCTCGTAATTTTTGGGAGCAATAATTAACGTTACGTATTAATTTTTAAAGTTCTAAATTTCCAAAAAAATAATTTTTAAAATAATTAAGAATATTAACGATATAATCTAATTAAAAAGTTTTTTCAAAATTTTCCGTATATTATAAACTTTTTTTTCTTTATATATAAATTTTTTTTAAGTTTAAATAATTCTTTTATCTATTAATAATTAAATTTGCTAAATTTACGAATTCGTTAAATTTGTTTTATTAAAAAGTTTTTATAATAATCGACTTATTAAACTATTATCTTAATACCGTACGTATATTTCTTTTAAAAAAGATCTAAATCCGGAATTTTTTTTATTTAATAAGCTATATTTCGTTACTTTTAAAATTAATAAATTCTTAAACGTTTAAATTATCGTCTCGCTTTCGGAATTCGGTTTTTATTACGGCACCAACGTTACGGCTTAGCTAAGCAGCCATAACGCTATATAGGTATAGGCGCTCCGCGTTTTTAAGATAGTTTTCTTCTTTTTCCTTCGTATAATAACAGAATACTTTATCTAGCCCTTAAAAGTAATTAACGCCGTGATAGTTTATTATATCTTTAAAAATAAACTTGGTAGCTTATTATTATTTTGCCTTAACCTAGATCTTGAAAAACTTTAGGTCCGTCGTTAATACGTTATTTCCTTGCCATAACTTTATTAAATATTTTAACCCCCAAAAAGGATATTATAAATGCTAATATTTTAATTTCTAAATAGGCGTAAGGTAATAACATGGCGTTATCGCCGCGATTTATAAATTCCTAAAATTTTTTCTATAAATTTCCTTATTTAGTTACCGTTACGGCTTACTTTATATACGATTTTATACTATTAAGTAAATTTTTCGAAATTAATAAGTAACTTTAAAAAGTTTTTAAGGATATTTTTACGATTTTCGAAAATAATTATATATATTTATAATGCGAATAAAATTAATTACAAAAACTTATCGTAACCGTAAAATAATCGTTATATAAAACTATTAATTTCGTAAATGGTTAATTATTACGGAACGATTATTATAATAAGTAAAGCAAGTTGTAATCGAAAACGTATAATTACGAAAGTATTTAATAGTCGCGAAACGTTTATTTTAATTAATTTTATTTTTTTATAATATATTAATAACGTTTGTTAATACTTTAATAGGATTATCGGATATTAACTTTAATAATTTTATATATTATCGTTATAACGCCGCCGGCTCGTAACCGTTTTTAACCTAATTATTAACGGTTTCGTAATAGTTCCGTCCGGATTAGACTTTATTAATATTTTAACCTTTTTTCAGTATAACGAAAAATTAACGTTTACGTAATTCGAAGCTGCCGGTTTTTAAAAGTAACGTTAAAACCCCGATAATCCGTTAAAAGAAATATATTAATTAACGGCTTTTAGTATGTTTAAAGTTTGTTATTAATCGGAGCGTTTATTTATTATTAAGGGATCGTATTATATACGTTATTTAATAATTTTAAAGTAACGTTTATTTATACGTACGCAATAAGGTTAATAATATATTAATATATTTTATAAACTTTAAAACGTAAACGTATAATTAATATAACATAAAAGATATATTGTTATTTTTAAATTAGATTTATATTACTATTGATATATTGGCGTAAGTTTATAAAAGCTTTTAAACTTTAAAATAAAAATTAATAACGTTTGCCGATTTTATTAATATCTTTATATGCTTAATTAATTAAAGCCGATAGCCGCCGGTTTTATACATTATTACGTTATAATAAAAAATTAACGAGGCTTTATAAAAAATTTTCGTTCCGTAAATATAACGCCCGAGTTCCGAAAATAATGCGGTATAGATACGCTTATTTAGGGATTTTTTTAATAATATAACGAATCGGATTTTTTATAAACGTATATTTAAGATTTTTGATAATAATATTTCGATATTATAATATTTTAATAACGGTTTAAAAACGTTAAAACTCGAATTTATGTAATTAAACGATATAATTATTAAAAGTAACGATATTTGTAAACTTTTAAGTAAGGAAAAAAAGTAACGCCGACGTAAATTAAACTTTTATATATATTACGAAAAAAAAAAGATTTTTTTTTTAATTATCGGCCGTAACCTTTTAATACGGGTACGCCGTTTACGGTATCGTTATATAATATCGATAATTTATAATAAAAGAAAGATTAGTTTTTAGAATAAATTATAATTGAAAGCTTTTATTAAGTTATTAAAATAATAATAAATTTAATCTATATATATATTTTTTAAACTTTAATATATCTTTTTTATTTTAATTTTAATTATAACTTTTAAATAATAATATACTGCCGGCGTAGTTTATAATAAATTACATTTATTTATTTATAAGATTTATTATTAATAATATTATACGTTAATATAAATTTTTTTACTTTATTTTTTAATTCCGTTAATTTAAGTTAGCGGATAATATGATAACCGGTTTTATAACTTTTGTATATACGTTTCGATTTTATATAAATTTTGTTATAAAGGAAATTATTTTATATCGTTAACTTTTAGACGACCTTAATATTATCTTTAAACTACTCTGGTTTTATAAATATAACCCGTTAATCGATTAATCCGTAAATATAATATATATTAATTATAAAACGATATTAAATTTTCCGTTATTACTGGCCTTAATAAGTTTACTTTTTACTTTTATTACCTTATTCTTTTATATTTAATACTTTAATATATTAATTAAAATACGTTTTTTTTTTGCGTTATTAATTTCTTAACATTTTACCGCCTTAAAAACGTTATAATTAATTTTATACCTTTAACCAGGTTCTTTATTCTTACGGACGCTTTACGGGATATCGCCGCCTTTTTATCGTAACCGTTTTCCGTAAATAAAGTTACGTTATTAATATTTAATACGGTTTTCCGTAACATTTTTATATATGACAATAATATTAACCCGGATATTATATTTTTTTAAGTTACGAGTTTTTTATAATTAAATAACCAAAATATTTTGGTTACGCCGAATAACCAAAAAAAATATAAAAATATTTTAATAATAAGTTATTTATAATAATAACGGAAATTTTAAAAAGTTATTATTTAAATATTATAATTTAATAAAAACGTTTAAATTTTGTAACGTTAACGCTTTATTATTATATTAATTTTTCGATTATAAAATCGAATTATTTTCGTGTTAGACGTTATGATATAATCGGGCGCGGGCTATATCCCCGTACCAATTGCTGGCGGTACAGAAATATATAGACGATCACCTAGAAAAAAGCTTTATTTATTTTAATAATTCTTTTATAATAACCTTTATTTTGCTTATTAAAAAACCGTAAGGCGGTATACATATTTACGTAAATTACCGGGACCTTAATAACGTTATAATAAAAAACTATTATTCGATTCTTTTAATCCACGAAATTTTAAATACTTTTTATACAACGTAAATATATATTAAACTCGATATCGTTATAACTTTTAATTATTTACGTATCGCTTTAAAAAATAAATAAAAAATAGGTTTTGTAACTTAATTTAACTTATTCGAATACTTAATAACAAATTTCGGTATAATTAATACTTTAAGTTTTTTTTAATATTATATTAACTATACCTTTTTAAACTTTTAAATAAATATATTACGGCTTGCTTTAACGATATATTAATATATAATAAAAACCAAAAAATTACGAAAGTAATATACGTAAAATATTACGTTATTTTATCAACGTAAGGTTAATAATATATATTCGAAAATACAAATTTAACGTTACGAAAATACGATATTTAAACTTAATAATATTTATTAACGGTATTATTATAAAATTTAATAAGGTAAAGGTTATTTAAAAATAAAAACCTTTCGGAATATTACGGAAATTATAACGTTTTTCCAATTTCGTAAATTTTTATTATTAATTTATAAAAAGTTTTTCGTTAATCGTTAAACCTTTTACCGTTTTAATAAATAAGGTTAAATGAATTATTTATGTCCAGATCATATAAAAACGGCGTTTTAATAATTAAAAGATATTTTTTTAACAGCCTTAATATTATTTTATTACAATCTTTAACGTCAAATAATTCTAAAAATTAACCTTTTTAATTAAATTTCGGAAAAAGTTTTTTCGTAATATAATGAATAAGATATTTTACGGCCTGTCGTCTTTTTTTCGGCTAAATATAACCTTATAAAATATAATTACGAAATTTACGATAAAAAATTATTAATTATTATTAAAATATTCGAAAAATGGCGTCCGGAATTAAAAAAAACCCGAAAGATTTATAAAAATTATTATTAATTATAAAAATTTCCAGCATTTCGTTATTTTAAAGCTTTTAAATTAACGTTAAATTTGTTAATTTAAATTTTTTAGCGATTTTCGATTTTAAATAATTTATAAATTAAAAATAAAGGTTATGATTTTAAATGCCTTATTTCGTTAACCGAGTACGTAACGGACGGATCGTAATAATATAGCTAATAATAAGGTAACGTACCGATATAAGATAATATTTTTACTTAATTGGTAAATATCATTTTTAAAGGCGTATATTATTAATATTAATTAATTAATAAACGTATTAATAAATAATATTTATAAGTTATTAACGTTAGTTAATAATATCCTGATAACGTTAACGGATTTAGATTATAAACGTTTTAAATAAAATATCCGTAAAACGTTTAAGGTTACAAAAACCGATTATAAAGTCGTATAAAAATATATTTACGTTCGATATAAACTATTTATATTTAATAATAATATTTCAAAGCTTTAAATAATTTACCGTAATGATAGCGTATCGTTTACGGGCCATTTTAAACGCTTTAAAACGTATAATTTGTTGCGGCGGAATTATTATTAATTATATTTATTCCGGGACGTAATTACGTTTGTATAAAATTATTACTTTTACCGTTATATTAAAACGTTTAAAACGTTGCTAATAGGTTTTTTTAATCTTTTGCCGATACCGTTTTATCCGTAAAACGATATATCGGTAAATTATATCGGCTTTTTTCCTTTTTACGAAAAATTCGAATATATTTATAAATACGTTTCTATAATCGTGGACCACTTTATAAAAATACGTTATTTTATACCTGTAATAAATATATTTATAAAAAAATTAATTAATATTTTCGTTTTTAATGTATATTACCTATATAGCATTTCGATTACGATAATATTTGTGACGGTAGCCACCAGGACAAAACCGTGAGACTGGCAACCGTCACATAGGGCTAACAGCTGCCACCTGAACTAGCCACCTGCCATACAGAAAGTAGGGACATTTGTAGATCTTTACGCACTTTGCGACTTTACCTTTTTTTTCTTCTTTTTTTCAGCTTAGAATCTTTGTTTATAACGCCAATAAACTAGCTACCATGTTATATTTTGCTGGCCGTAACATTATTCTAAGCTTATTCCTTTCCTTGTTGGCTTAGCGATTAATAAATAAGGTACCATACCTTTTTTACGTCGATACGTAACGACGAAAAATAACGCGTTTTAAACCAGACCTAAAACCAAGACCCAGATTAACCAGTATTAAAACTAGATGTTTGTTAAGAAAGATTATTTATCAGTTAGTTGACGTTTAAAGTAATTTAAATTAATTAAAGGTAGAATTAAAGGTGTAAAAAACGAAATACCTTTTTAAGACCTAAACTAGAATATAGAAAACGACGAGTACCCTAAAAAAAGGGCAAAAGATGACGTACCGTAAAACGAAACCGAATCCGTAAAGATAAAAGGTTTATTAAATTAAAATTAAAACCATCAAAATTAAGACCATAACCACTTAAAAACCGACCCTGATAGGCAGCTGATTAACGAGATGGCTAATAATAATCAGGATGTTTAGGGAGAACTTTAAAAACTTTGCGACGAAATTGCTTGCTTCCAGGTCAAATAAAGCTATTATTCCCCCATTTTTTCCGATAACGCCGACCGCCCTTGCCGAAAAAACATAATTAATAACGCTTTCGATAGTATCAATACGTTTTGCCCTACTAATATGGCAGTATAACCCGCTTTCCGCAAATTCGCAGAAAATAATAGCGCAAATTTTAATTATAACCGAAAAGAAAAAGTTTACGTTAACGATTTAATTAAGTTTAGCGGTAATAAAATTAAATTTAACGCTTAAGTTCGTAAGGTTATAAATAAGTTTGAAATAAATAAACCGATTTTTCGGAACGAAAAAATTTATATAATTTATTTAATAAACTTTTTTAAAAAAAAGGCCGAATAAATAATTAAAATTCGTTACCGATCGATTACGCGATTTTTTTTTACGTAACCGAAATAATTTAGGTATTAAAATTATCGTATTATAACCCGAATTAAATTTTTATTGTTAAAAAAACTTTCCGTATTTTTACTTTTAAACCTGGCAAAAATTAAAATATTTACGATTTTACTTTTAAATTTAACGTTTTCGTTTAAAAGTCCAAAATTGCCGAGGACGAATAAAAGCAAATTTTATAAAAATATATTTCCCCAAATCTAGACTTACGCCTTTTTAAAAATAACCGCAATTTCGACGTTATTTATAAAAAGTTTTATAATTACGTCGTTATAACCGTTTATAGCAATTAACTTGCTTATAAAAAACGTTAGCAAAAGCGTAAACCTTAATTATACGATCTGGATAATAATAGATTAAAAGATAAAAATATAAAATCCCGTTTAGGTAATAATTCCGGCAAATTAAAAATTTTGGGTAATACCGGCAAGCCTTTATTAAAAACCGAAAAAAAAGTTTATTAAAAAATTAATACGTACTTTAATTATAACAAAACGGGATATAAAGTTAGCAATTACCTTAATAAGAAAAAGGTTATTACGATAAAAATAATAAAGAATTTGTTTAATTTTAACGAATCGGAAAAAAAATAAAACTATCGGAAGATTTTTCGATAATTTTTTTTTAATAATAACGGAAATAAATAACTTTAAAAAATATAAAGCTTTTATTAAAATTACGGAAATCCAAGTAAATAAAATTAGTTTATATATTATTACCTTTTATAATACCGGAATATAAACCCGATTTTTCGTTAACCTTTTTTTTTATTAAATAAACAAAAAAACGATTATAAGCTTATATTATTCGGTTAAAAAATTAATTTAGTTGCAAAATTACCGGAAGTAACTTACCGGCTAAATAAAAGTTTAAATAATTGCAATATTCGGAATTAACGAATAACGTTTTTCCGATTAAGTTTTTTAAATTATAAATATCGAATACGATATTTTTATCGGTTTTAACTGGATGGAAAAATATAACTTATTATTAAATTATAAGAATAAAAGTATTATTTAATCCGACGATTTTTTAATTTTGGCCAAGTTCTTACTGGCGATTAAATTCCTAACCCGATACCTGCTAGACGGGTACGTTAACCTTAAAGTTTAAAAAGACGTTTATTGCCGTAACCGCGTTATAAAAAAAGTCGATAAATAATATTAAATCTTTCGACGTTTATAGAAAAAATTTAAAAATAACTTTATATCAATATCCGTACCTATTATTTCGTCGGATATATTAAATAAAAAAGATATATCGGATATATACGATATCTAGCTAACCATTCTTACGATAAAAGTTATTAAGGATAATATAGTTATCGCCTTATTAACGAACAAATTGGAAATCGACCTCCGTATAAAACGATAAAACAAATTTCTGTTACCTTAGAAAGTTATTTTTTTTTAAAAATAAAAAGTCGAACGTCGTAACGTTAACCGCTTTACAAAAATAAAAGATATATAACGGCTAAAAAATCCTTTTCCCCGAAGATAAGGATCCGGAATACGTAAAACGAATCCGGAAGCTTTTACTAAAATCTTTCGCCTACTTAAAAGGATTTTTTTTTTTTTTAAAAAAGCTAATACCTTTTTAGATTTTCGATTTAACTATAACGTGGTTTTAAAATTCGACCAGCCGATACCCGCCTTTAAACCTCCCACTTACCAGACGCTTATTTAATATTTTCCGCTAAAATTCTTTTTTTATTAAAAATAAACTTTATTAAATTATGTATGTAAAAAAATGCCGCCTTAATTCTATTTATCCCAAAACCCTATTTATCGGAACGCCGGTTTTATATCGATTGTGACGGCAGCCACCAGGATCAAACCGTGAGGCTAGCAACCGTCACGTGGGGCTGCCAGCTGCCACACGAACTAGCCACCTGCCACACAGAGAGTAAGGACATTTGTAAATCTTTACGCACTTTACGACTCTGCCTTTCTTTCCTTTTTTTTTTCAGCTTAAAATCTTCGTTTATAACGCCAATAAACTAACTATCATACTATATTTCGCTGGCCGTAACATTATTCTAAGTTTATTCCCTTCCTTACTGGCCTAACGATTAATAAATAAAGTATTATACCTTTTTTACGTTAATACGTAACGACGAAAAATAACGCGTTTTAAACCAGACCCAAAATTAAGACCCAAATTAACTAGCATTAAAACTAAATATTTGTTAAGAAAAATTATTTATTAATTAATCGACGTTTAAAACGACTTAAATTAATTAAAGGTAAAATTAAAAATACAAAAAACGAAATACCTTTTTAAAACCTAAATCAGAATATAAAAAACGACGAATACTTTAAAAAAACGGTAAAAAATAACATATCGTAAAACGAAACTAAATCCGTAAAAACAAAAGATTTATTAAATTAAAATTATCAAGACCAAAACCATAATTATTCAAAAATCGACCCCGATAAATAACTGGTTAACGAAATAATTAACGATAACCAAAATGTCCAAGGAAAACTTTAAAAACTCCGTAACAAAATCGTTCGTTTTTAAGCCAAATAAAACTATTATTCTTTTATTCTTTCCGACGACGCCAACCGCCCTTACCGAAAAAACATAATTAATAACGCTTTTGGTAATACCAGCACGTTTCGCCCTATTAATATAACAACATAACCCGCTTTCCGTAAATTTGCGGAAATTAATAACGCGAATCCTAATTATAACCGAAAAAAAAAAGTTTACGTTAACGACCTTATTAAATTTAACGGTAATAAAACCAAATTTAACGTTTAAGTCCGTAAAATTACAGATAAGTTCGAAATAAATAAATTAATTTTTCGAAATAAAAAAACTTACATAATTTATTTAATAAACTTTTTTAAAAAAAAGCCGAACAAATAATTAAAATTCGTTATTAATCGATTACGTAATCTTTTTTTTACGTAACCGAAATAATTTAAGTATTAAAATTATCGTATTATAACCCGAACCAAACTTTCGTTATTAAAAAAACCTTCCGTATTTTTATTTTTAAACCCGGCAAAAATTAAAATATTTACGATTTTATCTTTAAATTTAACGTTTTCGTTTAAAAAGTTAAAATTACCGAAAACGAATAAAAGCAAATTTTATAGGAACATATTTTTTTAAACTTAAACTTACGCCTTTTTAAAAATAGCCGTAATTCCGACGTTATTTACGAAAAGTTTTATAATTACGTTATTATAGCCGCTTATAGCAATTAGCTCGCTTACAAAAAACGTTAGCAAAAACGTAAACCTTAGTTATACGACCTTAATAAACCGAAAAATAAAAACAAAAAACCCTGTTCGAATAATAATCCCGGTAAATCGAAAACTTCGGATAATACCGGTAAGCTTTTATCGAAGGTTAAAAAAAAGGTTTATTAGGAAGTTAATATATACTTTAACTATAATAAAACGGGACATAAGGCTAGCAACTGCCTTAACAAAAAAAAGGTCGTTATAATAAAAATAATAAAAGATTCGTCCAGTTTTAACGAATCGGAAAAAAAATAAAACTGTCGGAAAATTTTTCGATAATCCTTTTTATATTAACAGTAACGGAAATAAATAATCCTAAAAAATATAAAGTTTTTATTAAAATTACGTAAATCCAAATAAATAAAATTAACTTACGTACCGCCGCTTTTTATAATACCGAAATATAAACCCAACTTTTCGTTAACTCTTTTTTCGTTAGGTAAGCAAAAAAACGATTATAAGTTCGTATTATCCGGCTAAAAAAACTAATTTAGTTACAAAATTACCGGAAGCAACCTGCCGGCCAAATAAAAGCCTAAATAATTACAATATTCAAAATTAACGAATAACGTTTTCCCGATTAGGTTTTCCAGATTATAAATATTAAATACGACATTTTTATCGGTTTCGACTAAATAAAAAAACATAATTTATTACTAAACTGCAAAAACAAAAATATTATTTAACTCGACGACTTACTAGCTTTAGCCAAGTTCTTACCGGCGATTAAACTTTTAGCCCGATATTTACTAAACAGGTACGTTAACCCTAAAGTTTAAGAAAACGTTTATTACCGTAACCGGGTTATAAAAAAGGCCGATAAATAATACCAAATCCTTTAACGTTTATAAAAAAAACCCGAAAACGATTCCACTTTAATATCCGTACTTGTTATTCTGTCAAATATAATAAATAAAAAAGATATACCGGACGTATATAATACCAAGCCAATTATTTCCGTTATAAAAACTGCTAAAAATAACGCAATTATCGCCTCGTTAACAAATAAGTTAAAAACCGACCCCCGTACGGAACGATAAAATAAATACCCGTTACCTTTAAAAGTTATTTTTTTAAAAAATAAAAAGTTAAACGTTATAACGGTAATTATTTTGCAAAAATGAAAAATATATAACGGCTAAAAAATCCCTTTTCCTAAAAATAAAAATCCGGAATACGTAAAATAAATCCGAAAACTTTTACCAGAACCCTTTGCTTATTTAAAAGGATTTTTTTTTTTAAAAAAGCCAATACTTTTTCAAACTTCCGACCTGGTTATAACGTAATCCTAGAACTTGACCGGTCGATATCCGCTTTTAAACCCCTTATTTATAAAACGCTTATTTAATACCTTTTATTAAAAAAAATAATAAATAAATTATTAAAAATAAATTTTATCGAACCATATATACGAAAAAACGCCGTCCTAATTTTATTTACCCCAAAACCTTATTCATCGGAACGCCGGTTTTATATCGATTACCGTTAAAAAAACCAGTATTTAAAAAATTGCTTTATCCTAACCCTTTTACTTAACGGTATTATATTTAATTATCGAAACGTTAAACGCTTTATCAAAATTAACATTATCCAAACGTTTTATAAACTTTATATCGTTATTAAGTCGGAATATTTAATAATATTTAAAACCCGTTAAAAAACGTTTTAATAAAAAATATTTTTATTTGGATTTAAAATAAACCTTATTTAATAATAATCGATTATTAATACTTAATTATATAAATTTTTCGATTATTACGTAAACGTTTACGCCGATAACGTATTAATTTATTTTGGCTTTAAAAAAAAATATTAAAAATATTACGAAAAAATTATTTACCGGTTATATAAAGTTAACCTTTAAGGAAATATTAAAAAGTTCCGGTTTAACGTTAAAAAAATAAATTATTTCGGTATTATTATGGAAATAAACGTAAATATTTTTATTAATTTAATTAAAATTAAAGTAATTTAAAAATAAAAGTTCGAAAATTTTAATAATTATATTATAATTCGTTTATTTATAAAACTTTATAATTACGTATAAATATTTTGTTATTATAAAAACGGTATAACCGAATTATTAAACCGTTTATTAAAAAAAAAATGCCTTTTTTATAATAAAACCCGAATAAAAAAAGGTTTTCGAAAAAATAAAACGGCTCGTTTACGAAGTTTCAGTTTTGGCTTTTTTTCGATTTAGCCGACCGATTAAAATGGAAATAAACGTATTTTATAACGTAATTAAAAGTATTATTTAATAATAACAAAAAAATAACGAATAAAAACCCGTAAAATATTTTTCGAAAATTATAACCTTAATAAAAAAAGCATATCTTATTTAAAATTAAAAGTTGCTTATAGTAATTTAAATTTTCGAACATTATTACCTTAAACTTTAAAAACAAAAGTTTTTTATTATTACCGATTATTAAGCTTTATTATATTTCGCAAATAAACGCGTTTTTTTTACGCGTTAAATCCGATAAACCGATTTCCTTTTTAATTTTAATATTACCTTTTAATATTAACTTGGTAAAGAAAATATCGCCGTAAATGCCTTATTACGAAAAACGGTAAATTTACTTATAGTTAAAGCCCGAAAAAATAGAAAAAAAAGCTAGGCTTTAATTCCGTTAAAACGATTAAACTTTTTTATTGTTATTATTAACGAAAAGTTAACTAAAATATAAATTAAGGATATTTTATAAAGTATTAACCTAATCGACTTTATCCGTTACGAAAACGAAATATAAAATTTAAACAAAAAGGATAACAAATTAATAATACCCGAAAAAATAATTAACGGTTATATTTTCTTCCGTATTGTATTTATCCGCGAAACTTATGTATCCAAAATATTCGCGTATTTTAATTAAAATAAAATAATTAAAATGTTAATACGGGAATATATTTAATTTCGGTTTAAATAAAATATCCGATAATATATTCGAAATTATTATAAATACCGTCGAAACAAAACGTTTCGAAATAAAACCCCGGAACTTTTTTACCTTTTTTTTATTCCGAATAATATTTAGAATTATGTCGTTATCGACGGAAAAAATATACCAAAAAACCGTTACGGTTATAATTATATATAAACGTTTATCGATAAATTTAGTAAAATTATAATAACTTTACTAAATAAAAAGATTAATATTGCCGAAACTTTAATTAGCCGATATTATCGATATTTATATCGTTTTTTTAAAATACTTGTTATTTAAATTAACGATAACGTAAAATAATTTATTTTTTAATTTTTAATTAAATTAAACGAATTTATCGGTATAAAATATCGTTATAAAAATGCTTTATATCCGTAAATTTAAAAGGTTATCGAATTTACGAATTAAAAATTAAATTAACGTTTATATTTTTATATCGATAAATATTAAAACGATTAAAACGTATATATACCGGCATTAAATTTTGCGTATAATTTATTATAATATTTATCGATTAATATAACTTTATTAAAAATTATATTAAATAAAAATATCCGGAATTTATTATTGCTGGATTTGGATATAATAAAAGTAAAAATAAAATTAATTTAACGGGTATTAATAATCGTTAAACAAATTAAAAACGTTTAAACGTTTACGAAAAAAGTTACGTTAAAAACGTAAAAACGTTAAAAAATATAAATTAATAAAAAACGTTACTTAATTAACTTTAAAATTAACGATAAAGTTTTTTTTTATAAAAAAAGTTTTACGACGTAAATATTAATTATTTATTTAAATTTATAATAAATAAAACTTTTTAAAATTATAAAAAAATACGGATATAATTTCGTTTTCGATTTGCTGCCAAGTTATAAAATAATTAACTTATTTTACGCCGATCGGTTACGTAAAGCCGACGATAGCCCGTTATCTTAATAAACCCAAATATTACCGTTATTTAAAAAAATTAACGGTAAATTAAAATTCGAAATAAAACAAATTAAATAATTAAAACTTAACGGGCATTATAAAAAGCTATAATATCAGGCCAAATAAAAAGGTTACGATTTCGATAAAATATGGTATTCCGTAACCAACTTTAAAAACGTACCGATCGTAATAAAACGGTTCCATACGAAATATCCTAAAATATCTGGATTACCGGCCCGTTTATAAAAATAAATACGCGTAACGGCGGTTAACGAAATTAACGAAAACTATCCCGATAATAATAAGGCCGCGAAAACAGGAACCGGATTAACAAGAAAAAAACGGTACCTATAATTAATAAAAACTCGCATATTTTTTTTGGTCGTATATAAGTTTTTAAAAAGGGGTAATATAACGTCAGCTACTGAAGTGGAGTGGGGAGTAGGAATGGGTGCAGCTGCTGCCGCAGCTGTGGCTGCATACTACTGCAGGCTACGTCAGTTACAGCTTCTAGCTGTTTCCATCTGCTTCACCGCTGGGCATCTCGGCAATCACCTCGGCTATGGCCAGTAGGTCGGCGACGTCTATATATTGCTGACCTGACAACCTGTGTATCTAGTCTTTCAGACGAAGGCATTCCATAGCAGAGTAGCAACGTCCGACATTTCTCCTTCCAAGCACCGATCAAGATGTTCTGCGTACAGCAACTTTGATGAGCCCTGTCCCAATTCACTACCAGGATCAAACCGTGAGGCTGGCAACCGTTACGTAGGGCTGCCAGCTGCCACACGAACTAGCCACCTGCTATATAGAAAGTAGGGACATTTGTAAATCTTTACGCATTTTATAACTTTGCCTTTTTTTCCTTTTTTTTTCAGCTTAGAATCTTCGTTCATAACGCTAATAAACTAGTTATCATGCTATATTTCGCTGGCCGTAATATTGATTACCGTTAAAAAAATTAGTATTTAAAAAATCGTTTTATTTTAACCTTTTTATTAAACCATATTATATTTAACTGCTAAAACGTTAAACGTTTTATTAAAATCGATATTATTTAAGTATTTTATAAATTTCGTATCGTTATTAAATTAAAATATTTAATAATATTTAAAACTTGTTAAAAAACGTTTTAATAAAAAATATTTTTATTTAAATTTAAAATAAACCTTATTTAATAATAATCGATTATTAATACTTAATTATATATACTTTTCGATTATTACGTAAACGTTTACGCCGATAACGTATTAATTTATTCCGGCCCTAAAAAAATTTTTTAAAAATATTACGAAAAAGTTATTTACCGGTTGCATAAGGTTAACTTTTAAAAAGATATTAAAAAGTTCTGGTTTAACGTTAAAAAAATAAATTATTTCGGTATTATTATAAAAATATGCGTAAATATTTTTATTAATTTAGTTAAAATTAAGGTAATTTAAAAATAAAAATTTTAAAATTTTAATAACCGTACCGTAGTCCGTTTATTTATAAAATTTTATAATTACGTACGAATATTTTGCTATTATAAAAGCGGCATAATCGAATTATTAAACCGCTTATTAAAAAAAATACCTTTTTGGTAATAAAATCCGAATAAAAAAAGGTTTTCGAAAAAATAAAACGGTTCGTTTATAAAGTTTTAATTTTAACCTTTTTTTAATCTGGCCGACCGACCAAAATGGAAACGGATATATCCTGTAACGTAATTAGAAATATTATTTAATAATAATAAAAAAATAACGAATAAAAACTTGTAAAATATTTTTCGAAAATTATAACTTTAATAAAAAAGATATATTTTATTTAAAACCGAAAATTATTCGTTATAATCCAAATTTTTAAATATTATTATTTTAAACTTTAAAAATAAAAGTTTTTTATTATTACCGATTATTAAACCTTATTATATTTTACGAATAAACGTACTTTTTTTATGCGTTAAATCCGATAAATTAACTTCTTTTTTAATTTTAATATTATTTTTTAAAATTAACCCGGCAAAAAAAATATTACCGCGGATACCTTATTACGAAAAACGGTAAATTTATTTATAATTAAAGCCCGAAAAAAAAAGAAAAAAACTAAACTTTAATTCTACTAAAATAATTAAACTTTTTTATCGTTATTATTAACAAAATACCGATTAAAGTACGAATCGAAAATATTTCGCAAAATATTAACTTAATCGACTTTATCCGTTACGAAAATAAAGTACAGAATTTAAATAAAAAAAATAACAAATTAATAATACCTAAAAAAATAATTAACGGTCGTATTTTCCTTTATACCGTATTTATCCGTAAAGTTTACGTATTTAAAATATTTGCGTATTTTAATTAAAATAAAGTAATTAAAATATTAATACGGGAATATATTTAACCCCGGTTTAAGCAAAATATTTAATAATATATTCGGAATTATTATAATTACCGTCAGAATAAAACGTTTCGAAATAAAACCCCGGAATTTCTTTATTTTTTTTTTTATTCCGAATAATATTTAGAATTACGTCGTCGTTAATAAAAAAAATATGCCAAAAAACCGTTACGGTTATAATTATATATAAATATTTATCGATAAACTTAATAAAATTATAATAACCTTATTAAATAAAAAAATTAATACCGCCAAAACTTTAATTAATTAATATTACCGATATTTATATCGTTTCTTTAAAATGCCCGTTATTTAAATTAACGATAACGTAAAATAATTTATTTTTTAATTTTTAATTAAATTAAACGAATTTACCGGTATAAAATATTATTACGAAAACGTTTTATACCTGCAAACTTAAAAAGTTATCGAATTTACGAATTAAAAATTAAATTAATATTTACGTTTTTATATCGATAAATATTAAAACGATTAAAACGTATATTTACCGGCATTAAATTTCGTATATAATTTATTATAATATTTATTAATTAATATAATTCCGTTAAAAATTATATTAAATAAAAATATCCGGAATTTATTTTTATTAAATTTAAATATAATAAAGGTAAAAATCGAATTAATTTAATAGGTATTAATAATCGTTAAATAAATTAAAAACGTAAAAACGTTAAAAGGCGTAAATTAATAAAAAACGTTATTTAGCTAATTTTAAAGTTGGTAATAAAGTTTTTTTTCGTAAAAAAGGTTTAGTAACGTAAGTACCGATTATTTGCTTAAATTTATAATAAATAAAACTTTTTAAGGTTTTAAAAAAACGTAAATATAATTTCGTTTTCGATTTATTACCGAATTACAAAATAATTAATTTATTTTACGCCGATCGGTTACGTAAAATTAATAATAACCCGTTATTTTAATAAATTTAAATATTATCGTTATTTAAAAAATTTAACGGTAAACCAAAATTTAAGATAAAATAAATCGAATAATTAAAACTTAACGGGCGTTATAAAAAGTTATAATATTAAGCTAAATAAAAAAATTATAATCCCGATAAAATATAATATTCCGTAACCAACTTTAAAAACGTCCCGGTCGTAATAAAACGGTTTTATATAAAATACCTTAAAATACCTGGATTACGCGGTCCGCTTATAAGAATGAATACGTATAATAGCTGCCGACGAGATTAACGAAAACTACCCCGATAACAATAAGACCGCGAAAGCAGGAACCGGACTAATAAGGAAAAAACGGTACTTATAATTAACAGAAACTTGTATATTTTTTTTAATCGTATATAAGTTTTTAGGAGGGGGTAATATAACGGTAGCCACCAGGACAAAATCGTAAGACTGGCAACCGTCATATAGGGCTAACAGCTGCCACCTGAACTAGCCACCTGCCATACAAAAAGTGGGGACATTTATAGATTTTCACGCATTTTACGACTTTGCCTTTCTTTCCTTCTTTTTTTCAGCTTAGAATTTTCGTTTATAACGCCAATAAACTAGCTACCATGCTATATCTCGCTGGCCGCAACAATATTTAATCGGAATACGTAATTTATTTTTACGTTTTAAAAAAATTAAATTAACGTTTAAATGTTACCTTTTACGTTTTAATAACGTATTATCCGTAAACCGACGACTAAACCGAAATAATTAACATAATAATAAAATAATATTTTCGGAATTATTTTTTTTAATTAAATTCGTTAATAATAATTACGTATCGGAAACTATTAGTATATTGTTATTTTTCGCTAATTACGGTTTTTACTTTATTATAAATATAAAGCCGTTACTTTCGGCAAACGTTTTTAAAACGATAACGTAATAAAATAAATATAATAATATAATATATTATACGGATAAATTAAAATAAATTTTTAAACGGGTTAAAGCTATAATAATAACATTATAAAATAAATATATATCCGGACTTGCGTGGCATGGTGTCTTGGGTAACTCGAGAAGGCGCTGTGGAAACGATCGAAGTTGGAGTTCCTAGCCCCTTTCCTGGCTGACATCTAACACTCCTAGCCGTAAGACTGGCGAGGGCTCGGAAAGATGCCAGCCTTTTATGCGTAGTTAAGGTTTGCCGTTGGGGTTTGCCTTTAAGGTTTGCCTTTAAGGTTTGCCTTTAAGGTTTGCCTTTAAGGTTTGCCTTTAAGGTTTATCCTTAAGGTTTACCGCGTAAAGCTTAATATCTCCTAAGTCACATTGTCTGACCCTGCCGAATCAGCCAGCGGGCATAAGGTTTACCAGGGTCGAAGCTTATCGGCAACCACGTATGTAAGCCTTTCAAGCCGATATCAGTCGAGAAATTACGTGCTTACGGGGCCCCAGCAGTCGGCTTTAAAGTAAGGTTTTATGGGACCGAGGTATTAATTTATTTTAACCGTAAAACTATTAATTAATTATCGTGTTCGAAGATATTAGGTATAATATTTATCCTGTAAATTATATTATATAATAATTTTCTGTATATTTGGCTAAGCCTGGAAAATAAGGCTTGAACCTATTTAACTTTGCATAAATAAATATACGTTATATAAAATCCGGCAAATTTAATAATAAATTTAACGATAAATAAATAAACCTTTTTATTATTATTAAGGTATACCTCCGGGCCGTAACTATATAGTTATTAACGTATTATAAATTATTATTAATTTTTTATATCTTTTTAATTTAACGTTATAAATTAAGGCTTTTTAATTAAAAAAGTGTTAACGAAAAATAAAATATATATATATAAAACGTTATCGTTATCGATAATTAAAATTATAAAAACGTTAAATAATATTTTAAAAAGATTTTGAGTTTTAAAATTTTTTAATAAAGTTTTTAATACAAAGTTAAATAATTATATTTATACTGTCCTATTTAAAAACCGGTTAAAAACTTATAAATTTATAATTCCGATATAATAAAATTTTATAAAAATAATTTTAATAAACCGAGATTTTTTTATTAATTTAAAACGTTATATAAAGTTGTTAAAAATAATTAAAGTAAACGGAAAAGATAAAGTATAAAACGTAAATACGTAATTTTCGCAAAAAAGACGTAAAAAAGGTAAAAAGATTTTATTTAACCGATACGGTAATAATAACACGATAATTATTATAATTTGTTAAATTTTTTTTAAAAAAATTATAAATATAAATTTTATTAACATTATAAATATCGGAATTATAAATAAAACGATAAAATAATAGTACGTTAAAATAACAACTATATAATAATTACGTAACTTAATTAAAAAAAATATAACGTATCGATAATTCGAAAATAATTAAAAGTTATTAAAACGTAAAAAAAGTAATGCTATATCGGCGGCCACTTATATAAAATTTAGGCTTAAAATAATTATAACAATTATTTCGTTTTTAAAAATACGTTTAATTAAAGCTTATAATTAATAACTTTTATTATTAGGTATTAAACGATATTTAATCGTCTTTTTTAAAAAATCGATTTAAATATCGGTTTAATAAAGTTACGTTAACGGTACGATACTGTAATATATATTTCGCGATATATTTACGGCGTTTCTAATAAAACGGGGGTAATATATTTATATAAAAGTACGATAAATAATTATCTAAACGGAATAATTAACAATATTTTTTGGAAAAGGTATTAATAACGTAACCAAAATTATAAAACAAAATTAACCTTTTTTTAGCACCCGTTATGCCGAAAGCGGAACGGTACATTTTTTTAGCCGCCTCGAAAACGGTATATAGGCGGAAAACCGCATTATAAATTTCGGAACGGAAATTATCGTTATATTCGTAAACCATATTACCGTCCGTATCGAAAATAACGTCATTTTTAATATTACGATCGATGCCAAAATAAATATTAACTTATTTAAATAAAATTTTAAAATTTAAAAAGTCATTTTAAATATCTTTTGCCGGTTAAATATCGCAAAATTAACGATACGGATATATTATAACAGCATAAAAATAATATTATAATACATTAAAATTTACGAATTAGCAAACTTTTTAACGTTTAATACAAAATATATATTTATTAATAACAGTAAATATAAAGCGGTAACGGAATACCGGTATATAACTTTAAGCAAAATCGTAATTAAAAATATTATAATAAAAATATATTATATAAAAACGTTTAATCTCCTTAAAGAAAACGTAACCGTATAAACAAAATTAGATAAAATAATAGATTGTTACCTTAATTCCTAGGTTTTACTAAACCTATTTCTTTTACAACTTTTATTTACGTCGATTTTTGTCGAGGTTTTAGGCGGTTTTCGTAATTCGGAGCAACCGGGCAAATTATCGCTTATAATTTTTTAATTTATATCGTTTTAAAATTTAAATTTCGATATTTTTAATTTTATTATTATTTTCTTTTTTTAATTTCGCCAATAATCTCGTTATAATCGTTATATTTTCCGATATACGTTTTTATAAAAATTAATTATTATTATTTTCGTAAATTAAATCGTATTCGAAAATTAAAAACCGAAATTAATTATTTTGGAAAAAAAAATTTAGATCGATAATAATATCGATAATTTTAATTCGTCCGGTAATTTTTTGGTAATTT
Source organism: Monosporascus sp. CRB-9-2 (assembly GCA_004155915.1). Classification (NCBI taxonomy): domain Eukaryota; kingdom Fungi; phylum Ascomycota; class Sordariomycetes; order Xylariales; genus Monosporascus; species Monosporascus sp. CRB-9-2. The sequence goes on from QJOA01000375.1 coordinate 35,034, forward strand.
TATATCGTTAATAAAACGATTTTAATAATAATTCTGCGGCCATAGATTACCGGTATTATATATCCGAATTTACGTAATATAGTGTTTTAAATAATTCGAAAAGATGTTATAGAAACGATCGAGATTAACGAGGGCTCGGAAAAATGCCAGCCTTTTATACGTAGTTAAGGTTTGTCGTTAAGGTTTATCTTTAAGGTTTACCGCGCAAAGCTTAATATCTTTTAAATCATATTAACCCTGCCGAACCAGCTAACAGGTATAAGGTTTACCAAGGTTAAAACTTATCGGTAATTACGTATTAATCGGTTTTAAAGTAAGGCTTTATAAGACCGAGGTATTAATCTATCCTAACCGTAAAACTATTAATTAGTTATCGTATTCGAAGATATTAGGTATAGTATTTATCGTATAAATTATATCGTATAATAATTTTATATATATTTGGCTCAGCCTGGAAAACAAGGCTTGAACCTATTCGACCTTGCATAAAAACGTTTAATACGTACGGGCATAACGTAAATAATATTAAATCGAAAAAATATTACGGCAAAAACGAAAAAATAATATAAAGCAGTAATTAAAACCGATAAAAAAGTAACGAAAAAAAAACCCGAACATAAATAACGGTATTATTTTAATAATAATATAACGTTTTTTTAAAAAAAAGTTTAATATTTATATAACAAAAATAATAAAAAGCGGTAATAAAATTTATATACGCGTTAATAACGTTTACAGCATAACGATATTATTATTTTATCTCCGAATCTAATATTTTACCCCGTACTTTAACGTAATATTCCGGTAACAATTATACATCGTTTATATAAAACGCGTATAGCGTTACTTTTATAATATACCAAACCTATAAACACGTTATAAAAGGCTTACGGTTCGAATTTGAAATAAAACGATTTACGTTATGCAGTTTTCTTATAAATAGTTAAGGATAATTACTTTAAAAAAAAGAAATTACTGTTATAGCATTAACGTTATAGCCTAATTAAACAGCTATAACGCTATATAAGTACAGGCGTTTCGCACCTTTAAAATAGTTTTCTTCTTTTTTCTTTGTATAATAACAAAATACTTTACCCAGCCCCTAAAGACGATCAGCGCCGTAACAGTTTTCCAAAATATCTAATTTTTAAAAGTATTATATATTACCGATAAAAAAAAAATTTATTATCGGTTAAAATAAATATAATTTAAATAAAATACGCGTAATATATATATACGTAATTAGTTTTTAAGCAAATAAAACTTTTAATTATTGAATATTACGTAACTTTAAATTATATGCATTAGTTGTTATATTAATCATCGGAGTCCTTTAACCGCGTCGGTCAGGGCTTATACTAGTGGATGTGGCTGGTGTAGTCCTCATCCTGCGCCACAGGTAATCTCCGTGGCGTCCTATCTCTCTTAGGACCCCTGATATCTAACAATTATGTGTATTGATGTACACATTGTCAATAGGCCATTAGGCCATTAAGAAGTTGTCGATCATACTCTAAGTCTAACATCCTCGGGTGGTATCTCCACATGTTTGATGGCCCGATTTTCTTCCAGTTGGCCAGGATTTTGCACTAGCTGGTACCTGACATGGATATTTTTATTTCGCAAGATACTAAGCATGTAGTGTGGAGTGTATCGATAACAGCGGGGTCATCCCACTAGCTGTCCGGGAGTCTAGAGGACATCCGGTCGGGGTTGGCCTTCTCGATACGGCAGGTATGGAAATGCCCGTGTATACATTTTTATCATGTGTCTACAACTTATCTAACGAACATTGAAGGTTGGCAAATGTCAGCATTGCATGTGCCTGTCTTCTCCTACACCTTAAACTGCCTAACTCACTATATTACCTAGGTTACATACCTATACCTATATAACACCGCATACACCAATGGGTATCCCTCTGTAACTCTCCATGGGGACACAAGATGAAGAAGACACTACTTCTTTGCTTCATACACGGTTTCAAAGGCGGCGAAGATACCTTCGGCGAGAAATCCGAGTTCAGCCAACACCTCGCCGCCCTCCTCAGCGCCGCACTGCCCCGGGTCGAGGTCCACGCCATCACCTACCCCAAGTACGAGACGCGCGGCGACCTCTTCGAGTGCGTAAACCGCTTCCGCGACTGGCTGCTGGAGAAGGTAATCGACATCGAGGTCGCCAACGGCACGCCCTCGCCCACCGTCGACCCCTCGGTGCGCACCATCCTCGTCGGCCACTCGATGGGTGGCATCGTCGCCGCCGAGACTGTCATCGCCCTCGCGTCCGAGACGCCCATCGGTAATGACGACGACGACGACGAGCATGAAAACGATGATCGACGTCCGGGGAAGGCGGCGCCGTCGTTGAACAGCCTCATGTTCCCTTACGTCCAGGGCGTCCTCGCCTTCGACACCCCCTACCTGGGCATCGCGCCGGGCGTCGTCGCCCACGGCGCCGAGGGCCACTACAACAAGGCCGAGGCCGTCCTGACCCAGCTGAGCGGCCTCTCAGGCATATTCTTCGGCGCCGGCGCCAGCAAGGACGACCACCAGCAGCAGCAGAGAGGCGCGGAACCGAAGACGCAAGCCAAGGCGTTACCCGCGCCTGAGCCGGGGCACGAGCAGCGGTCGCAAAAACCTAACGAGCCGAAGAGCGGCGGCGGCGGCGGATGGGCCAGCTGGGGCAAGATCGCCATGTACGCGGGCATGGCGGGGGCGGTGGCGGCGAGCGGCGCGGCGGCCTACGCCAATCGGCAGCACATTACCGAGGGCTGGTCCTGGGTCGGGTCGCACCTGGAGTTCGTGGGGTGCCTCGCGCGCGGCGAGGAGCTCAGGAGCCGCGTCGCCAACATGGTGCGGCTGAACCGGGAGCTGGACGTGGGGTTCGCGAACCTGTACACGAGGCTGGGCCGAGGGGCCGCATCCAAGGAGGTCAGCATGGTGGGCACCGTAATGGGCAACCAGCGCACGTTTTGCAACCTGCCCAAGAAACAGGCCGCCGGTGTGTGGAAGGAGGCGGTCAATGATAAGGCGAGCGACGAGACCACGGCGCATATGAGTGAGTTCCACCCGGCCGCATCGCTTCTTTGAAGTTCCAGGTGGAGATTTGGAGGCGTTTTGAGCTGACGCTAAGATCACAGCAATGTTTGAACCGAAAGAGAACCCGGGGTATATACAGCTATCTGAGGACGCGAAGAACCTCATCGTGGAGTGGTCACGTAACGAATGGTACGAGTCAAGTAGTGAAGAGCTCGGGGATAAAGGCACCCAGAAGCTGATTTGATATGTTTGATTGTGCTCCCTCCGCATGCCTCCAATAAATTAAATCTTGGGGCGGCTCTTTTACGGCGCAGGGGAATCCCGTTCAACGTAGGCATTATAGCCTATCACGCCAGTATATCACCGGCAGAGTACGTGCGACATGCCTGTTATGGCATGACAAGCTCTGCTATACAGAGCTCTCCGATAATAGACAGATGAGATGTTACGTGTCTATGGATCATCTTCGCTTGAACAGCGACTTTCCAAGCTTATTCTTGTCCCATATCAACCTCAAACATTTTCGGTCTTTCCGGCTCGGCAGACCTACTGCGTGGCCTTCTGGTTCTGAGCCTTGGCAGCCTTCAGGACCTTGCGTCGCTGGGACATCATGTGCGTGTACAGGATATACGCAGCTGTATGAAGGGTCAATATACGCTCAGTATCATGGTACGCGGTCTTCGGAACTTACAGGGCGGGTAGACGAGGGCGACGTAGAGGAACAGGGCGGTGGAGTACCAGGGGTGGACCTGGTGCTTGGCGGGCTCGACGGCCCTCCAGATGAGCCAGGCCTCGCTGGAGATGCCGACGGGGTAGAGGACGAAGAAGGCGTGGTAGCGCAGCCAGTGCAGGGCGGCGGGCTGGCGCCCGCTCAGCGTCAGCGCGAAGTACGAGTACCGGATCACCTCGGTCGTGCTCCAGGCCAGCAGCATCGACGCGTAGAACGGGCTCCGCGCCACGCCCGGGAACAGGTCCGTTATCCCCCACACGATCGCGTACCGGCTGAACACCTGCATGAAGGTGGTGAAGCAGGGGGCGCGCACGATCCCTGCGGGAAATAGTTGGGTCAGCCTTCGACCTATCTGGAATATATATATATATATATATGTATGTGTGTGTGTGTATGGTATGTGCATGTGCATATGAGTGGATGTGGTGTGGGCTTATTTCCCGTTATCATCGAGGTCCGGGTCGGGTCGGTTGAGGAATTGGAGGCCATCAAGCAACGTACCAAACAGAGAGTGCAGAACCTCCATGCCGGCCAGCGTCTGCGTCCACTTGCAGAACTCGCCCGTCGTCGAGAAGACGGCCTCGTGCCCCTCGGCTGCCACGGTGCTCAGGGTCCGGACCATGACCGTCAGCCACAGCGCGGCCGACGCGGCGTTATAAAGGATCAGGTAGCCGGTCTTGGCGGGCGAGGCAGGCTTCGCCGCCGGCCTTGCGGACGTGTTCGTGTTGGAGGGCATTTTTTGGTTCTGTCTTGTCTTGTCTTGCCTTGCCTCGTCTTCCCTTCGCGTCTTTTCGAGCGGCGGCTGTGATGGTTTGGGTGAATCCTTTGTGGTCGTCGTGACGGCCCTGGTAGTGGTTAAAAAGTGGAAGCTTCTTACCGGTAAACAGTTAATTATTATTGTTGGGCTTGGGCTCGAAATTTGTTGATGGATTCTTGGCGGGATAAAAGGTTATTTGAGGTTTAGTGCGCCTAATGCTTGTGCCGATCCCGACGCAGCGGAACGGCCCCACTGACCGGCGAAAGTAGGTACGTAGTACACCGGTTAGACGGAGATATTTCGGCTACTTCGTACTAGTATATTATGTACAGTATCCAGGGGTATTTGCTCTTACTTCCCTCCACAGGGTCCACCACCGTACGTCTATGTAGGTTCCGACACGATTTGTATAGAATTGAACACGATCTAGCTATTTGCTCATGCTTCCCGTTATCACCTAGAAAACAATGGCTAATGTATATTCCATACACTACCTATAGGAATCCACATTCCAACTTTAGATGGCAGAAACTGGGCCTGTGGATGTAGCTAACAGAAAATATCTTTGGATACTGTATTAAGTACTAGGCAACCCAAAAAAATCAGATACCCAAACTCTGCCTCCTCACCCCCTAGCGCCCTAGCCACGCAAGAGTACTGAGTATCAGGCCGAATAATAATATCCTGCCAGGTACCCTTTAACTTCAGGTCTAACGTAAATGCCATACTGAAGTTTCGATTTAGATGAAGCTCGAAATGGTTAGTCGATGGAAACCACCGGACAAGGATGTCGAGACGCTCCGTTCAGATCTGGTGCTGATATTGCTTCCTCAAGAAACTAATTGCCAAGCTCAAGGAATCCCGCGTTATTCTTTGTGTGCAGCCTGACGAATCTTCAGGGTCTGGCAGGTGGAGTAAGTTCTGTTTAGACACATCGACTCATATCTGGGACTTTGGCGGGATGGTGAAGTGGAAGAGCGAAGCCTTGTGAGAAACTTCCGGGCTGTTTGAGCTGCGTGGCAACGGTGCAACCTGCCATGTCTCAGAGAACTGGAAATGGAAAAGACACTTCCGTGCCGGTGAAATCAGCAAAGGCACAACTATATCAAGACAGCTTGACGGACGGGTTGTTTCATAGTCAGGCACGCATACACCATCAGTCAACTTGGGCACCGGACTCTTGGTGGAACGAGCCCCTTGCAGAACTCGCAGACGCTTTGATGCTCGTCCTCTTTTTCAACTCGTCTTGTTCTGCACGGAATCCGAGATGTAACCTCATATGAAGTAATCAGCTTCCCGAGGCACTCAGTCAATGCCAAATCGACTTTGCGATGATCTGATCGGCCTTCACCTATGCGACTGTGAAGGTACTCTCTCGACCGAGTTGATGCTCAATACATCGACGGTGGTGGAGGCCAAGAGTGTCGGATGTGAGCTTACACAATAACTCAAGCTGCAAGTAGGCACTATGTGCATGTAAAAGAACTGTCAGGTACGACATCTAGACTGAGAGAGGCACACCAGTCTCGGTCTCACCGTCAGGTTGTTTCATCGTCCCGTCGTTAGCACGAAAAGGAAAACTTACCGTAATCGGAAGCGGAATCGACCATTCAGATATCAATCAGATGACACCTAAGCAAACCTGTTCGACATCTCCGTCCGGGTAGTCGGCCTATCGTCGTCCTCGGACCTCGATTTCTTAAACCGCGTGCCAAAAGCTACGTGTATGGAAGAATCCAGCCTAATCCAGCCTCGTTGAATATACCCGCACAGGCTAAAACCGTGGAATGGGAAACATAAATATAGTGGGTGAGCTTCACTCCGGCCGTTCGCACACGCAAGGCTGCTCTGCAATGAATTACTGACGACGGGTACGCGTTGCTACGTTTATTCCTCAAGTCGTTGCCGGAATCCGGCTCATCCATTTTGAATGGGTCGGATCGGCCCGTCTTGGCTGCTTGATCTGCATAAGATTGTTGTTTCTGGATATAAGTCGTCGCCTGCGTTTGATCTAGTATCCTGAATACGTTTTGACTCTTCATTGGGAATTTCTCAGCGATATCACGGCTGTTGGGTGGCTCTAGGTTCAACATTATCCAGTCAATTTATTTGTTACTACGATTAATCTATCATGTCGCTGGTTGAAGCTGAGTGTATAGCAGGGTTCCTGTCATTGCTGTGCCTCTAAAGTAATACCAGCGCACTTTGATGGAACGAGCTATGTGCTCCAGACATAGAAGCCGTTCATGGGTTGGAACGACCACTACATGAGGGTGTCAAATCAAGCACATTACAATTACATAAATCAGGACATTGCCTATAACTCGCAGCGTATCCATTCTGACCCCTGCAGTGCTGCACCCCGGATCAGATCAGATCAGATCAGCCGGAATAGCCTAGAAGCTGGACCATAAGATCCTCATTTACACCGAAGGATAGATTTCCAGTTGGTCTCTGATGTGAATCGTTGCGTCGGCGTCCTGGCACATGCGACATCGACAGAGTTAGCCATTCGCGGTTGCATACATTTTTCATACTATCCGAGACCGTCAAGAGACTGTCCGAATAGCTACTGATGAAACAATGTGATAATGAATTTCGGATCTCGTATACGTTGACGATATATCTGAGGCCTCGTCCCGCCCTCTTCTAATACATGATGGCCCGATCCTAATATAGGTTTCCCTTCTCTTTTCTTGCTGTTCCTCTATCTCCTTCAAGCTCGTTGCACGGCAAGCGTCGTTGGATACGAACCATGCGGTGAGATTGCATAGGGATAGGGACTCCGTACTTATTCAGAGCTCCGCCACTGCTTATCGCCATGTCGCCGCTAGGCTTGTCGAGTCCGGATCAAAATATCACCATCACAATCGTGATCGTCTTCCCTGCCGTGGCCTTCCTTGTATTATGTGTACGGATCGCTGGTCGAGCCTCATCACGACAGTTCGGTTGGGGTAAGTGAAAGCGAAGATGCAGTGTCTCTCATCAAGCCCACTGCTAATTCCTTGATACAGATGACGGCCTGGCGTGTACTGCTATGGTATGGATTGCCCGGTTTCTGAAAGCCAAAGAACTGTGCTTACCAGGGTATTAGGTGTTATCTATCCTGGAGACATACTTCAGCTTCATGTGTAAGTTGCCTGCCTGGACAGGGAGACACAGCGAAGACTAAGAGCTGATGCCCAATAAGTCATTAAGACGAACTTCGTTGGAATAAATCCCGAGGACATCCCTCTGCACAACCCCACACCTGGCTTGGTGTGGAACTATATGGTGCAGATACTGTACAACCCTATCCTCGGGCTCGTCAAGGCGTCGGTTCTGCTCTTCATGCTCCGCCTCTTCGGGCAGAAGCGCAGGGTGCGGCAGTACATCTTATGGGTGAACACCGCGAACGCCGCCCATATGGTGGCGGTTCTGTTCATAATCGTCCTGCAGTGCATACCCATCGAGAAGACGTGGGACTTCTCCGTCCCGGGAAGGTGCGTGGACAGGCCGATCCTGTTCACCACGATATCGGCGTTCAATATATTAACGGACCTATTGATCTTGGCGCTACCCCTGAAGATCTTCATAGGCCTAAAGATCCCACGGTGCACCAAGATCGCACTCATGTTCTTGTTCTTGCTCGGATTCATGTGAGTTTCCGCTACCAACCCAAAAGCTCGCCAGGAGGAAAGGGGCTTGGATAATGCGCTGACCCAGCGGCGCAGCGTCACAATCATGAGCGTGATACGGATGGTCCTCCTGATCCAGGGGCTGTTCATGCCGCCCTCGAGCCTGGACCCGGACGGCAACGTCGGCTTCGCCACGTCGGCGATCGAGACGAACCTGGCCATCCTCACGGCGTCGGCACCGGCCCTGCGGCCCCTGCTCCGGGCGTGGTTCCCACGGCTCTTCGGCGTCACCGACCGCGACCAGCTCGCGGGCAACACCATGGCGCGTAGGGTGCTCGGCACGTCGGCGATGGGGACGAGACTGACGCGGATGAGGTCGCAGCAGAGTCGGATGGTGCGCAGCGACGGCAGCAGTCGCAGACTCAGCGAGGAGGCGATCCCGCCCGCGCTGCTGCCGTCGAACCGCATCATGCAGCGCAGCGTCGTCCACATCCACTACGAGCCGAGTCCGGGCGTCGCGGATGGTTCGCCCTCGAAAGACGGGTCCACGGATTTGTTTGAAGTGTATAGATACGCTGTCTGTATTAATTGCAAGTAGCCCACAGTTTTAGCTTACCTGAATCAAACGGCTAGCGCCTGCGGTCCCTCCGAACCCTAGAGAGTATCTTACGCAGGGAGAACGAGAGATGGGATTTATCTAGTATTTTTGTTTGCCGGTCACGTAATGGTCCAGTAGTGATTCGAATGCTTATTTTGTATACCAGCGTTATTTCGAACGTGCTTGTGAATAACCTAAAATCTAGGATTAGCCCCTATAAAGCTCGTTGTCTATGCATTGCTGTTAAGAGCTAGAACTCACGCAATTAAGCGGCGATGTGCTATAGACAAAAAGACCATGATACAATGGCCTGGCCCTGCGCCCTCATTAACCCCTCAAGGATACATTAAGCGCTCTCTTCTGTTGGCTTTAGAAAGCCCGTCGATCGTCCCCGCAGAGATCAGGTAGCCAAACGACCACAGGGAAGATTGGCAGGATACTACGTCCGCTCCGCAATTGGAGCGGTTGATCCTGCAATAAGGTCGCCACAGGATCCCCCCCTTTTTGTCGTGTCCAGTTTGGGCGATCACTGCCAGGATCGATGGGGGCCGACTAACCACGCAGCTTGAACTTTCCAAGTCTGCGAAGCATATGGTATTTATCGTGTTGTCCTGCTTTCGAAAGGCCTTCAAGGCTGATCTTTAAGTTCCCGGCAGGCTCACCCCGGCCACGGCTAGTAGGCAAGGATCCGCGGAGAAGCTTATCATATCGCAAGCAGCTTTTTAACGTCATTCTGCGGCAGTCAAGTTGGCACAGCTCGTTACTCCATAAAATCTGGGATAAAAGCATGTCCTTCGAGTACATGTTCATTACATCACCCCGGCGAGGGCCGTTCTAATTCGGGTACCGAGGCGGATGCACGTGTGCCGAGTATCATTAAGTGAGATGGCCGAGGCTCACTTCTGACTGGGCGTTGATGCCCTCGTTTCTGTTCAGCGGCTTCCTCTTGTGCCCTACCAAGCGGAGACTGCTCACGCGCTTCCCTTTGGTTATCTTCCCCGCAATCTATTGAAACTGCCAAGTCGCGAATCAAGCAGCTAACTTTTGTTAGTAGTAGATGTCGGGGGGCACGTTGGGATTGGTATGCTTATTAGACTAGGTAGGTTGTGGTGGCCTCTTATATTGCGGGGAAGACCAATCACAGGCTGGTGATAAGAGGTCGGCTGACTTCTGGGCAAATAGGTATCAGGGTCCTGTTATGGTAAAGCAGGCACTTGTTATATCGCGTGAGATGATCTCGACTAACATGGCCACGGATGGCTGAGAGCTTGTGACTATACTGATCATGTATGCCTAGCGTTATAGTCTTGGTGTTGAGACTAGCTGGCAATGGCCAACTCGGCATAGCGACTAGCCCGAGAGTACGAATACTAGCAAAGCAAACTCGATGCATTGCCTACGAGACATAGAGTAATATGTTAGAAAAGTGCACTGTGTGTATGCATTCCGAAGCTTTTGGAACCCAGGAGTTCAACACGGCTATGACAAAATGCAACAAATCGTTCTTGTCGTCGGTACTGGATTGATAGAACGGGCCCCAAAGATATGCATGTACTCACCGAGTTTTCCCGCTGGCACGATAAGCAGTTGAGTTGTTTTATGTTGAGGTTGGCCTGCGGTATCGGCAAAGTCTCCTTTCACCTGTGAAAGAGTACTGGCGAGACCACAGATCTGTAGGTATTTGATAGATAATCAGAAATACACAGATAGGCTGCCCCAGATAACGATAGTCTTTCGGTAGGATCGGAGCGGAGACCGGTAGCATGGTCCCCTGCCCTATTCGGGATAACATGGGCTATACGATTTGTACTAGGGTGCCAGACGGGCTGGGATGCGTGGTCATTCCGGGACTCCCACGTCATTCACCATTGAAGGGTTGGGCACGATTTTCTTTCAATATGGAAAGGCTTATTGGGCAAATACAGGACCCATTATCCATCCGGCATGGACAATGGGATGCGCTTGGGTCTTTGAATCTCGGGTCAGCCGTGGGGGTAGGAAACGTGCTGCGAGACTACCAGTAAGTACGTATGTAACACAGGATTGCCTATAATCGATTAGAACCACGAACGAAGAGGTTGCTCTGATGCCTACAGTATATATGTAAAGAGCCGTTCAACCGCTTATCAATTGGGATTTGAGGTTGCAAAGCTTGGGATAACAGGATTTGTAAATACGTGTATGCAAGATGCACAGCATACAGACATACATAAACAAGTTGCGGAGTAGGGATTCCGTGCATCGCAAGTTCTCCACCAGCCTTTACGTTACTTTACTTGTACAGGCCAGTCACCTGCTTTGTAACGTCCTAGGTATTGTACGTGCATAATTACTAACGTATTGGACTCTATCTCCTCCAAATCGGGCAGGCACTTGACATTTCGACCTATCGCATATGAGTAAGTAGCCATCTAGAGTTAACTCTGCTAAGGTGCCAGTCCCTCGATTCTGCGATGAAAGGGAACAGAGCCAAAGAGCCAAGGCTTTGATACTGGCGTCAGACAGTTGCCTAACACATAGCCACATATGTCAGGTACGTATATGTAATATAAGAAAGTAAGTATGCAAGTGAGATGGATAAGGTCTCGATACTTAACGAGTTGACTTGGCCCCTGTTTATGAATGCACTTCTTCCGGTCTTCCAAGATTAGCTACCTATTTATATACATGAATGCGCCTGATTCGTTTTCCCGAAGCCTTGTCATCGCCAGATAGGCCCTTCTAGTATAGTTTCTACAAGCCATTTCGTTATCAGGTCTATATATTTGATGGGCATGGTCCGATTTCCGCCATTCCGCTGCAGCAGTATCCTCTTTCTGCATACCTCTCCCTCGAAATCCTATCAGTCTCTCTGGAGTATGCGACCCAGCTATCACAAAGACTGACGACAAATTTGCGACAAGGAGGAATCTGGCATATAAAGCGACGAAGCAATTGATTCCAGAAGGTTTCGCTGCAGTCCGTCCCGTTTTAATGCAACCCACATCGTCGGGTTCCGAACCTGCGTCTAGGGCGCATCTTACGTCGAGGAGCGCGACTCTCTTACGTACAAGAATCGCAGACCCCTGGTTTGACGGTACTGGTACCGGTGCCACGACGATTGAGCGATCCCGCCGCTACCGTACTGCCATCACAGGCCCACACGACATTCCTCAATTCGGTCTACACCATTGATCGCAGAGGCCACACGTTGGCATCCAGCCATCGTGCTCGCCTGCCAGTCCTGGCCTGGTTCATCGCCTGTCCCATGCGGCAAAGCTCCCCCGCTAAGCCTGACGCAGCGACCTTGTTTTAGCGATTCAGAGACGGGCTATTACCTACATTCGTTACCTTACCGTTTCTGTAGTGTTTACCTAGAGCTCGATACGTAGTAGAATAGCCGGGTTCCTTTAATAAAGGGTTCCGGAATAATTCGACCAGATTCTGAATCACTTTCCAAATAACTGACCATGATGACACCAAGATCATATCTCTATTCTCGTCGACAACCATCTCCGCAGTCTCAAACCCATGCCAACAACTCGACAGTTAAAACGCCCCTATTTCCTCGGAGATCGTTGAAGCATGAACAGGCGAGTAATCGCAATACTAGCCCGCCGAAGCCTCCTTCCGCCATTCTTGGTACAGGTGTGAGCGGTGATATAATGGGAAAGCACGAGGATCCGTTGGACGGGTTGTCGCCGTCAGGTGGCACGCAAACCAGTACGACAATGACGAACGCTCATGCGCGACCGAGCATGCATTCCAGCGCCGTTCAAATACCCGTCAAGCCGAAACAAGAGACAGCGCATAGGCACAAACCACGACATCGTGCAGATTTTAAGCGGAAAAACTCTTCCTCGAGCAACCACCACAGGGCTCGCGATGCCCACTCGCCCGATGCCATTCCACCGTCGGTGGCGGCGCTACTTGCCGTTACCAGTATTCCTCCTCCCAACCGACGGGGAAGCTTGCGTCAGCGACCAAGCAAAGAGACGAGAATGACGGTGGATTCCATTGTGCCTCGATCACAAATATCCGAAAAAGATCTGAGCCAGGAGCTAGACGATGAGCTGAATTTACCTTCCCTGGGCCGCGGTAGTCCCATGGATGTTCTGCTCAGCCCTCCCGAAGAGCTTGAAGAGTATGAAGCTTCGGTTACGAGCGAAAGCGCTTTTGCATCCGCCCTTTCTACTCGTACAGGCTCATTTGAAAGCGTACCATCGTTAGGTTGCTCTCCAGGGACGAGCACGCTACCATCTATAGATTCGCCAATTACCCCGAGGGGGAGGAAGTTTCGACAACCCAGACGCTCACTTGAACCGGTATCCTCTCCTGGTGAAAAGCCGGAAGATCCGCTCTCCAACCATGACATTGATCAGCTTGACTTTAGAGTCTTCAACCCATCGCCACTTTCTGTCGAGAAGAAGCGCTCTGCGGTAGCTATACCGCTTAAATCCGTCTTCAAGTCCAATTTAACGGCCTCGCTCCGTGCATTGCGCTCGGCAGCTCGATCCATTTCTTCCTTTACAGCAGCATCTATTCCCCCAGAGGACTTCCTCACCCGGTCGATACTCACTATTGACCCGAGGGTTCCCTTTACTGACGAGAGGATGCCACCGGTCTGGGAAGAAGAACCCAGCGAAGCAATGCGCCGCTATCTTAATCCCACGAGCAGCCTTCGCCCCGAGCCGCGGTCGACATCGCCATTGCGCAGCTATACAGCTTCAATTCAGATGCGAACCTATAAGGTTCAGCGGTCAAAGAGTCCTGTCTCTGCTATGAGCCGTCCGGCTACTCAACCGCCCTATTCAAACAAGTCTCCTGCGGAGGTTGTCTTTCCGCCCGGCCCAAGGCAACGGGAGATGCGAGAAAACTCGGATTTCATCCGCATCGCTGTGATGGAGCACCTGATGCGCAAACAAGGCAAGTTAGATGATCAGCGTGAAGGTCACGCACGATGGTTGCTCCCGCCAAGAAAGGCTACCACAAAGCCTTATGAGATTGGTCCCGACGGAGTACCTCTTAGATGGGTCTCGACGTCACTAGCGGACGGTTGAGCTAGGCCGGTCCCTCGATCAATTTGCGTCGGCGATAAAGTATGGTTTCCCATGACGCCAATCAAGCGGGTTGCAGCGCCACCACGACGAATATTAGGTCCGAATAGGTATCGTGAGCTGCCGCTCTGGTTATGTTTCATGGTCGCGAGCTTCCGTTGAGCTCAGAAGTCGTCAGCGGCGTTGGCATCGTGGCGACGCCAAAGTGCCTGCCAGATTGGAATTTAGAACACTCGCTGTTCGCTGGGCTGTCCCACCAATCTGATCGGTTTCATTGCGAGTTTTGCCGAGATCACAAGTCCGCAGCAGAATATGCAGCTGTTAGACAGCTCCACACTGCGGGCTTAACGCACGCAAGCACTTCTATGGGGCACACGGCGTATTACCTATTCAGGGTCTTTTTGGGTATCCCACGCAGATACGTCCTGACCCATTTTGAGGTGTCGCCGTTGGTGGTTTACGCACAATGATTCCAATTCGGCCAACAACAATTAGAATTGGGGTGACAGAAAAATTACTGGGGGGGTTGGTGTCTCTGCCAAATTCGCGAGCCTACCTAGAGACTCGGGGAAGAATGGCTTCTTACTAGCGATCATGCCTGACGGCAAGTAAGTGGGAACGAATAGAATCTCGCAAGGTCAATTCGAGAAATCGACAGGACCCCATGGATATCAACTCCACCATCCATGGGTTGGAGTAACGCATTCTCAAACCTTAGAGGCTGTCTTGGGTTTCTACCCTCTATTACAGCCGCCCAGAAGAATTGGAATACCCGGACAGAATGTTCCGATAGAGCCTGAATCACACCTTTTGCGAGCCAGTATTCTTAACTTGCTATATCGATTCTTGGACATACCGTCTTGGGCCAATGAGTTCTGCAAATATGCACAACTTGATGCCAAATACATACTGCCACGGCAGGGAGACTATTTCGTGACTCACCACTTGAGGGATGAGTCCCAGGGCAATTGTCCTCCGACTACTTTATTGTTTATTTACTTGCCAACGACGATTTCAAGACATTTTCGGCGCAATTGGCGGTCCTCTTACTCGGTTGCCAAGATACCCTTTGAGATTTGATATCTACTCTGTTATTATCGACAAACATTCTCACTTCGAATCCACACCCCGTGGCATGTTATCAGTCGCGATATTCGTTGCGCTGTTCCGTAACCATGTCTGGTATATTTTACCCTGTTTGACTATAGATACTCTTGAGTTCGTTGGGAGGGTGTTTTACATGGCTGGGGCGCGAAGCTTCTGCGCAACGAAGCGGGTAAGTGGGAACGGAGTTGCATTGCAGGGCGTTTAGAAACCGACCTTGGACCTTGTATATCTAATACCAAGCTCCACCTACGAGATGGGCCATAGAATTATCATCTGTCGGTTGAGAAAATTTTTCCTGCATTTCTAGTATCGAGAAGGCAGAAATCGTACCTACTATGGCTTGAGCGGGTCATCGCGTGGTCCCTGCATTACTGCCCAACCTCGTGGGGTCAGAAGTCAACTACTTAGGGTGCGTGATGGGGTCCCGCGCATCTCAGCCCCCTGTATGTTTGCATCTAGGTATCTAGGTATGTTGTGCGTGGCTAGAACAATTAATTTGCAAACGGCGAGAATGCCAATGCCCAGGGCCGATGGGATGCATACCCCTCCGCTTCAACATTGGTCAGGTATTCACCCCGAAATCTATGTGCTGGATAACCTTCCGTCCCTCCTCCCTCCCATTTAGGCTTGGAAGGGGTTCCTTCTTGAGCTAAGGCATATTTGCACTCGAGCGCTTTTATCAGGTCTCAGAGTGTTTCGCGAGCTCACCGGAAATGCTACATCCAGTAGCTTGCTCTTAACATGCCTTCTTTGCCATGGGTTTGAACATGTAACTTCGCAACGCCAGCAGGCTCTAACTTACTAAGCAGGTAGGCCAGTCGCGAGAGTCTATTGCCCCTTTGCCGAGCCGGGGATGTAACTCGGACTGGGACACTTGTGCCTTTTTCTTACTCGAGCGGGACTTGGAAAGGGTAAGTTATCTGCGTTGAGCATGTCCCTCCCTTTCCTTAACTAGTGTTTGCCCACTCCCCGTAATCCTTCACCTGTTCATCGGTGAGCTCTGTTGTGTTTATGTTTATCTATATACGTGTATATACTTTCTCTCTCTTTCGTCCTTCCCGTGTGTGTGTGCCCCTATATGCGCGCTAGTGCGTATCTCCTTAACCCCTTGCTCAGTGCTAGCATTCCATCCCTAATATATGAAAGGAATGTCGCGAATCGTATGTGGGTAGATTCCCTGCTTTCCCGGTATTCGCCTCCCGCTGAACCGCGGGTGTCCGCCGTTAGGGTACCACTTATTATCCTGTAGAGTAGGCCGCGTCGTTCTTCCCCTTTTTCTAATTTCCCGTCGGGAAGTCGAAAACTGCGGCCTGCGGGAACGGCGAGTGGCAGCGGACGACGAAGCTTGCAGAGCAGCGTGATGGTGCCGGCGTGAGCCTCAGGCCGCCTCGCTGATGCCGAAGCGTGCAGTTGCTGCTACCTTCGAGACGGAAGGGGGGGGGATGTTGTACGAGAGTTTTGATGGTCCGGGCGACCGCGTAACCATACCGCGTGCTAGCAGCGGAGCCCTCGTGCTATTGATAAACTCATTAAGACTATACCTATAAGCTAAGGAACGCAAAGAAGGGAACTAAAAAGGGCAGAGGCCAAACAAACACAGAAAGTAAGTCGGTTGGCGGTCACGATATCGGCGCACCGCCGATGACAGATGTCGTATAACAGGTACCAAAGGAGGAAGCCCCCAGGAGCCAGACGCAGAAACGCAGGCCGGAGTCTGAGAGACACGAGGTGTCGATGATGGCATCGCTGCGTCTCGACCTCAGGGCGCCGGCGCCGGTGGCCGTTGCAGAAGAGACGAAATCGGATAAAGCTGCGCCAACCTCAGAGTCGCCAGGGGCGCCGCTGTGATGTTGCCGCCCCATATGAAGCTCAGATCGTGCGCTATCGAGCCGGAAAAGGGTTGTCTCTGACGAGGTCCGTCGTCGGGCTCTGGACGCCCGTAAAAGAGGGAGGGTGAAAGGAGAGCGGACGAACCCAGAGCGAACTTGGGACGTGCGCTGACCGCCGGGGAGAGGAGTGGCAAGCTTTCCTTATGACAGAAGCTTAGCCAGGTGGCCTCCGCGCTGGAAGAGGTTGGGCGAGATATCGTGGGAGCTGCTGCTGCTGCTGAAGAGAACAAGTACGTCTCTGGGATGTTCCCCTTGCGGAGATAGAGACGACAAACTGGCAAGTTGGGGACGTTTGATGTCATGAGACTACGTTGACTGGGTTAGTATAAAGGGCGAATGGGCGCTTTGGGGTAGTACGAGGCTGGCCTGGCCTGCGCAGATCCTTGTAGGGATGTTGAGAATCGCCTCGAAGGACATCTTCAAGGCACTTCAACGTGAAAACTAAGGCATATGTCCTTGTGGACGACATCGTACCGGCACGCCGCCGCGACCAAGCCATTAATCACCTAGCGTAGAAGGCAGACCCTGTTATATACGACCTGAAGTGGGCATTTACACAATGGTAATATGTACATACATATGAATATTAGCTAGAAGCATGTAGATTTACTTCTATATGGAAGCCCTTACGAGAGGTGCTATTTCATTACACATCGCCCGTCCACCAGTTCATTCGCAGGCTAAAGGCGCTTAGGCGATGTAGTTTCTGTAGAAGTGCTTCGCCTCGCGACGCAGCTGCCTGTACTCCTTTCTCACCGCCCTGCGGAGCTTCTCGGTGGAGGAGATCTCGCGCTTCACGACGGAAGCGCCGGATTCCATGGCATCGGCCATCCATGCAGCCCACTGCCAGGGGGCGTTATCACCCCCGGGCAAGCTGTTGAAGTACTCCCACCCAGCAACGCCCCCGAAAGTCGGGTTCTCGGCGGTCAACTCTTGGATGACGGGGAGGACCCTGTCGAAATCCACAAAGCCATTGCCGTTGGCCGGGTTGGTGAGCTGACCCATTACGACCTTCTCGGCGGGAAAGCCGTCGTCGATGATGTCCTCGTAGTCCGCGGCGGAGCTGGCGTCACCCCAGCCGTAGTAGAATTGCCCGTTGTAGAAGTCGATGGAGCTGCCGCGCTGCGCTTCCAACTCGAAGTAGTTGAAGCCGCTCAGGTTGCCGCCGCCCTCGGTAAGAGCAGATGCGACAGGCGCCAAGGAGATGATGAAGTCGTCACCGAAGTCAGCTCTAAGACGGTCGATGAGCCGGATGATATCTGAAAGCGGCATGCTTTGCTCAACGTCCAGGTCTAAGCCCCGAATGTTGTACGTTCCGACAAAGTCGCGGAGGTGACCGTAGTATAATTCGAAGTTAGCTTCATCCCCGCCGAGACGAGGCCATGACCCGGCTGCTGCTCCGCCGACCATAGCCATGACGGTGACACCTGCGGCTTGGACAGCAGCGGCGTCGCTCCATACATGGTCAAAGATGGGGTTGTCTGGAGTGTAGTCGTTGAGTCTGATCCAGCCCTGCTCCTCCGTGACGACGTGAATTGCACCGATAAGGACATGGGTCGCCGAGACTTCTGGCTGACTCTTGATCAGAGGAAGCAACGAAACATCATTAATCGTAGAGCCGTTATAATGAGTAGTCTGGTAGTAGACCACAACCCTGTGGTCAGTGGCCTGGGCGTAGCAGGTTAACGGTACGAGAAAGGGGAGAATACGGGCGAATAGCCCAGCCAAGTTACACGTCACCATGTTGGAATTTAAGAACTTCGGAGATCGGACGAAATGACCTAGGAAGACCTGAAATCCGAGCGACCTAGGTCGGGTCGTCATGTTATATACGCAGGACTGCTTCTTACCTGCTATCCGAGCTATGGGGAGGGCGGAGTACGAGGCATTAGCTAGGCCCTTGTCTCTACTGTAACTACCTACTATGCATAAAGCTTGGTTTCTATGAGGAAGTCTCGTTGTCATACGAGGAACCTGGCTCGAATGGGGAGATAGAAACATTCAAAAAAACACTGACACGCTGGGGGGTGTCGAGAAGATCACCTCAGCGTTTCCCCTGGCAAACGCCGCACCGACCAATGAGCGCGACAGCATGGTATGATACGTCGTTAGGAAGCAGGCATGCAAATCCCACATTGGACGACGGGTTCTATGGCCGCTTGGACGAAGACCGGGGCTGCCCCAGGATTTTCCAAGACCTACTGGGAAGGCGGTTATCTTATTGTACAGTAATCTTGGTCTTTTCACCTCGGGTGCCAGAGCACAAGTAGACGAGCGGCGGTCAAGGCATAGCCGTTGCGGTCTTTTTCGCACTTACTGCATTTTGCAGGTCAAAAGCCAGCCCTATCTTCTTGTTCGGATAGAACTGACGACTAGACAGGACTGCGCCTTTCGTCACTTAACCGACTGGGCGTTAGGAGCGGGAGATGGTTATGTTGCTGGTACTGTGATAGAAGGAGGGAACACGACCGTGGCAAGTCGGCCACCAAAGCGGTCAACTGATATGGTTTCCCCTAATAAGTCCATTTCGTTTCGCAGATGCATTCGGATGTTTCCCCAGATGCATTCGGATGTTTCCCCAGATGAATGTCAAATGCAACAAGTTAACAGAGCCGTTCAAAAACAGAGAAGCGGAATTTAGTCTGCCCTACCTGCCCTGCTACGTCCACTCCTATTCGTGCTATTCTTGGACATTGACGCTACTCTAGTATTGTAACCGTCGGTGGAGATTGCTCCTAGCCCTATATACCATGGACTACGATCCTGGGGTAAGTGAATATTGTATCATGTTAAATCTTAGCCTCAAGAAGCTTATGTCCATTTATTTTTGTGTAATAGATGGATCGGTGGTGAATATGCTTGACCTCGAGGGACAGTCTTCGGGGTATGTATCGTGGTTCCGAGCTTGAGTATTTTCAAGATGCTGGGAAGAAACGCAAGTAGCAACGCATTATCGATAAGCTGATAGTACGTAGTATGGGGATCTAAGCTTAATTGGATGTGATTGGACGTCCCCTCTCGCTACCGAACCTATCGATGCGTCATTCCGGCGAGGCAGGAGCAGGCATCAACTCTTTGTCTTTCACTATGATGCATCATTGATTACTACTTACCTAGAGGCATTCGAACAAATGACTATGTAGGGTTGGTCGCCGCTTTCTCGGAAATTCACATTCGCGGCATCGTCGTCCTCTCACTAAGAGCGCTTGCATTTGCAATAATAATAATAGTAGAAACGCGCATACTATCGTTAGTCCCGGCGCAACTCTTTCCTCGGGTCGTGACAAACTAGAATACATTATAACCAACGCCATCTCATATCAGTCGCGGGTATGGCTTCTGGTGATGCCGGCGCAGTCGGCCAAGGCCCGCAATCCAATAATTCCCAACATGAAAATGTGGCTTCTACTATTGATCGAGTAGCTGCGGCCGCGCACGTATCGCCCGATGGCGATGACGGCGATGGCCAAGATATCACCGATACCGCTCTAGACGAACAATCAACCCTTCGAAATCTCACAGCAGACATGCGCGACCAAGACGATCTCGAACGAGACATCACATACCAAGCAAACCTGGCCTTGATTGAGGCCGAGGATAAGAAGGATGAGAAGCGTATCGAGAAAGCCCAAGCCAACATTCTGAGGCTTGAAGCCCAGAAGAGGGCCCAGGAGGAGCGATTTCGCAAGGCCATCGGGAAATCTGATCTGAAAAAGAAGATACGGGAGGAGATTGCTCGTATCGATACCGAGATCGAACTTGCCGACAAGGACATAGCCGACTTCCATGCGCGCATCGAACAAAGACACCAGGCCGGAGACGTTGGTGAGGCCGTACAGAGCGGCAACAAGAAATTACCAAATGAGAGTCACCGCGAGTTTCTCATCCGAACGGGGAAGATCACTCCGTTCGCTAATATCGGAGGTCCACGTCCCGAAGGTGTCGAAGGGGAACTAGCAAACGCATTGGTCGAAGCTGAAGACGAAGCTGCCGCAGAAGAATTAGAAGAGGAAGCCGGTTACGAGCCTCGGTCTCACCAGAATTTGCGTGCCCCGGGATTCGCCGAGGAATCTGATTTATCTACGACAGTCGTTGAGAGCGAGTTCTCGTTACGCCCGCGAAAAAAGCGGAGGGTCCAGCGAGACTCGGCGTCTGATGACGAGTACACACCACAGGTTTCGGATGGTGTCGCAGCTGGGCCAGACTTCATCGACGACGAGGAGTCAGACGACTACGACCTTACCGAGAGACCGCGGAAGAAGCCTACTAAAGCACAGAAGGACGACGGAAAGATTGATATCGGCAAGCTCGACGACGGCAACGAAGCCAACTATCAGAATCGGCTTGCCGATTGGGTCAGCAGGCGTAGTAGGGCTAGACAGCGGCGGCAACAAGAGAGAACTGCCGAAGGAGAAGGGCAAGGCGCTGCTGATGTTAGCCGAGAGGATGAGGAGTGGTTCAAACCTTCACCGGACGAACCAGATCACCATCTTGAATATGGCCTCAAACTACCTGGGGATATATATCCTGCCTTATTCGATTATCAGAAGGCTGGCGTGAAATGGCTCGCTGAACTTTACAACCAAAAGGTCGGCGGTATCATCGGCGACGAGATGGGCCTAGGGAAGACAGTGCAGCTCATCTCCTTCATCGCGGCGCTACACTATAGCAAGAAGCTCGACAAACCGGTCATCGTCGTGGCGCCGGCGACGGTCCTCAAGCAGTGGGTGAACGAATTCCACCGCTGGTGGCCGCCTCTACGTGTCTCGATACTTCACTCTTCCGGCAGTGGTATGTTCAATGTTAGGGACGAGGGCATGATTGAGGACGAGGATCTATCCTGGAATCAGAGGCAGGAGACGCGAAAAGTCAACAAGCCTGCTAAGAAGATTGTTAATCGAGTCGTGAAGCATGGCCATGTGTTGGTCACCACGTATGCGGGTTTACAGACCTACGGCAACATCTTAATCCCTGTAGATTGGGGTTACGCCGTTCTAGACGAGGGCCATAAGATCCGTAATCCAAATACAGCCATCACGATTTATTGCAAGGAATTGCGCACTCCAAATCGGGTTATCCTTTCTGGTACCCCTATGCAGAACAATCTGATGGAGTTGTGGTCACTCTTTGACTTCATCTTCCCGATGAGACTCGGGACGCTGGTCGACTTTCGCAACCAATTCGAGATCCCTATTCGACTCGGAGGCTATGCGAACGCCACAAACCTGCAGATCATGACGGCCCAGAAATGTGCCGAGACTCTCAAAGATACCATCAGCCCCTACCTGCTGCAGCGACTCAAGATGGACGTCGCCGCCGATCTTCCTAAGAAGAGTGAACAGGTTCTCTTCTGTAAGCTCACCAAACCACAGCAGGATGCATACGAGCTCTTCCTCAAATCGGATGAAATGTCTGCCATATTGAATAGGACCAGACAGTCACTGTATGGCATTGATATTCTCCGAAAGATCTGCAACCATCCGGATCTGCTTGACCCACGTCTGAAGAACCGAGCTGGCTATAAGTGGGGGATGGCCAATAAGTCTGGTAAGATGCAAGTCGTAAAGGCTCTATTGCAGATGTGGAGGCGCTTCGGCCATAAGACGCTTCTGTTCAGTCAAGGCGTACAGATGCTTGATATCCTTGAAGAATTTGTGAAGCGCATGGATGGCGTTAGGTATCTGCGGATGGACGGTGGAACAGCGATCAAAGACAGACAAACTCTCGTTGACCGCTTCAACAACGATCCTGAACTCGACCTGTTTCTATTGACGACGAAGGTTGGAGGACTGGGCGTCAACCTGACTGGGGCAAACCGGGTCATCATCTTCGACCCAGACTGGAACCCTTCGACGGACGTGCAAGCTCGTGAGAGAGCATGGCGCCTTGGTCAAAAGAAGGAAGTTACTATCTACCGACTTATGACCGCGGGCACTATAGAGGAGAAGATCTATCATCGACAGATCTTCAAACAGTTCCTCAGTAACAAGGTCTTAAAGGATCCGAAACAGCGCACAACGTTCCAGCTTCACGACTTGCATGACCTGTTTACCCTCGGCTCTTCGGAAGAGGGAACAGAGACGGGAAAGCTGTTCGAGGGTTCCGAGGTCAAGTTCGGCAACTCGTGGGGGAGGAATGGGGTACCATCCTCGCGAGTCCAACTTGCAAGGATACTAGACACAGCTGAGCAGCCAGGCGAACCTGTTGGTCAAGACGATGGAGAGGATCTCCGCGGGATTACCGGCGTGGCTAGCCTTGAGGATTACCAGCCCGATGCAGATGCGCAACCCACATCGAACGAGGAAGATCGGATCATGGAAGGCCTCTTCGCCCGCTCCGGCGTCCACTCCGCACTCGAGCACGACCAGATCGTTAACGGCAAGAAGAAACCCCAAGCAAACCCAGCGATACTCCAGCAAGAAGCCAACCGCGTGGCCGCGGAAGCAGCCGCCTCGCTCAGACGGGCGGGCGAGCAGGCCCGTTCCGTACCCATCGGCACGGTGACGTGGACGGGCGAGGTGGGCGAGGCCGGGCGGCCGGCTAACATCCGGCGCGGGCGCGGGGGTCCCGGTTCTGCGGGCATCCTGGCCGGGATCGCGGACCGGCAGGGCCTAGAAACAACAGACGGATCGCCGTCCAGCAGCAGCGGCGTCTGCCGCGGGACATCCCCCGCCGCGGCGACGAACCTGGGGGCCAGGGACTTCGAGAAGATGATCCCCGCCTTCATCCGGCGGCACGGCGGCCAGGTGCCCACGAAGCTGCTCGTCGACCACTTCAACCCGTACTGCGTGACGAGCCGGCAGTCGGCCGAGTTCAAGGCGGCGCTCAACCGCGTCGCCAGAATGGAGAAGAAGGGGTCGAGCATGAGGGCCATCTGGGCCCTGAGATGAAATGAAACCAAACGCCGAGAGCGACACTAGGGGTTCGTGAGAGACAGAGAGAGGATGTGTACGATTACGATAGATCTTGGGTTTAAAGGGCCCCCGGGGGGGTTACCTACTCAAACTTCCTGGTTGGTAGAGATGACGATACAGTCTGCGTATGGCAGGCATGTTTGGGTGGTATCCTGGGTTACGATATCCCGGCGTTTGGCTTGCGGTACATTCTTACAAGCACAGGCAGGTTAGCGACGGCGCAGTTAAACCGATAACTGGCATATGGTAGGGTGTTTAGATAGGAATATGTCAGCGGGTGCTTTCGGATGACTGATAGAAGGCTTTCGAGATGATTTTCAGATTTTAGCCCTTAAACGTTACTTGCTCTTCTAGAGCATGGACTGGCCATTTTCGAGCTGGCATGATACGACTAAAACTTTCAGGAGCATAGTGATTCCACATAAAACGCAAGCTGATGGTGTTATGGTATCAAGACCATTGTGATTTTTCATTGATTCTTTTTGTTCCTGCTGCAGCTGTGCCAGAAGCATCATGTGACAATTTGGCGAAAGCCACACGTACTCTCTAAGTTGATAGTAGTATTGAATTTTGGTGGAGACCAGGCATGCTCTTCTTCCGAGATTCGGAAATTCACGCCGTTCTCCTCGTAATTGTCAACGCCACAGAGAAGAAGTCCAGATGCAAAACCATGACCTCCCGAGCCACCGCTGCCGAGACACCGCACCACGCCGGGTGGATGAATCTGCTGACGCGATACGCGATCACAGACGACGACC
Source organism: Monosporascus sp. CRB-9-2 (assembly GCA_004155915.1). NCBI lineage: Eukaryota > Fungi > Ascomycota > Sordariomycetes > Xylariales > Monosporascus > Monosporascus sp. CRB-9-2. The sequence continues at coordinate 59,478 of QJOA01000375.1, forward strand.
ACGGCGACCGCCCTTTCTGCGGGTGCTGTCGGAGGGGGTGGGGGTAACGTCCTCGATACGACCGATCTTCATGCCGGAACGGGCAAGAGCACGGAGAGCGGACTGGGCGCCGGGGCCGGGGGTCTTGGTGCCGTTACCTCCGGTGGCGCGGATCTTGATGTGCCTGTAATTACATATTATTAGCCTTTGTCGAATGGATCGCCGAGCGTGGGTTTGGCGACGTACAGAGCGTTGATGCCCAGCTCCTTGCAGCGGGCAGCGACATCCTGGGCAGCCAACATGGCAGCGTAGGGGGAAGACTCGTCACGGTCGGCCTTGACCTTCATACCACCAGTAACTCGGGTGATGGTTTCGCGGCCACTGGAATCACCCAGAATGTTAGCCTCCTTGGTACCGTCACTCGGACGAATTCGCGGAGAGAAATTCCTCCATAATATATTTCGCTCTCGTCGGGCATGATATTTAAACGAACCTGAGATCGGTGACGTGTACGAAGGTGTCGTTGAAGGAGGCGAAGATACGGGCGACGCCGAAGACAAGCTCACCCTCTCGGACGTTGGGGCCGAGGGAGATGTTCTCCTGGGGAGCACGGGGGGCTTTCTTGGGAGGCATGTTGACTTGACTGTTTTGCTGAAAATGGACTCGGCGATGAGCTTAGGGGAGGAGGGAATTGACACTTGACCACAGCTATTCCCAGATCTTTGGTTAGAGTTGCAGGCACGCACACACGCACACAAAGGGCTTTGGGAGGATTTGCGTGGGGATGACTGGCGGTCAAGATGGGCAGTAATTGATTATATTGATCTTCACAAAACCCAAAATTCAAATTGATATTTGATGATAAGGCCACATGGACTACCAGTGGCAGCAAGACCAGGGCTACCGATAGTGAGAATAGTGATTAGAGAGATTAGCGATTAGCGATTAACAGGTGTCGGGGGAGTGGGACGAGCCCTAATCTTCGCTAGGGCTTTTACCGCCTTCACCACTTTAGGTAAAAGACGTAGCGAAGGTAAGTACCCACATTTAGTACTCGACCAATCAGATGCAATATCTGCATCCACCCACCAATTTGATTTTCTGACCGACGGGGTTTTTTGGCTTTCTTTTCCTTTTCTCTTAGCCAGTCCCAATTTCAACACCCAACGCCAACCCCCGAATCGACAGCCAACGACAACGCGGCCAATCTCGACACAATGGCTCCGTATGCTCCTCCCTGATTCCTATCCTTATTATGATAGATGCCCGGTCTTGGATTCCTGCGGATTGTCGTGGTCCTCTCGGCTGGATGAAGCATTGCTAGCTCCCATGGAATGACCTCTATGAGAAGAGGTGATAGCCTGAGAAGCTAGCATTGCGAGCCAGCTCGAATTTTCTCGGGCTTCTCCCTCTGTTCGGCAAGCTTGAGAAATGGCTTGAGGACTTAGAGACGTTGCTTGGGGCGTTGGAGATGGTGGCGTGTCCCACCTCTCTTAAATTCATCTGCCGCGATTTGGTGCCTGGCTGATGACTTCGAAATGTCTATCGGACGGCTCTGGCATATCGCGTGCATCATCTCTTAGACTTCCTTGTCTAGGGTGTTGTCGGATGAGGTCTGGTCCTTGCTGCCTGCTCATGACCCTGGAAATTGGGACAGACGGCTTCCTGGCCACCTCACCGATTAAATTCATCTATCTCGAGTTAGCCACCGCTGAGAATGTCGCACAGTCGGCAGTTCTCCAACCGGCGCTCTCCTCTGTCATACTCGAGAGTATGACTGTGGACTACGTACTAATCTGTGTCTGACTACAGTACCGTCCCCACCAAAGACCAGGTCCTGGTTCCCGAGACCCTCCTGAAGAAGCGCAAGAGCCAGGAGAAGGCCCGCGCCGAGAAAGCCGCCGAGTCGGAGAAGAAGAAGCAGGTTAGTTTCTATCCTTCTGTTATATGCTGAACGACGACATGATGCACAAAAACCCTTTGCGACTAGACCAAGGTCAATGCTGTTGCAAAATTAACCATCTTTCGGGTCTGATCGACGAGGAAACATACCTCTATGCTATCTAGTTTTTTGCCGTATACATGAAGCTGACATCAGTCGACTAGGCCAACAAGGAGAAGCGTACCGTCATCTTCAAGCGTGCTGAGAAGTACGTCAAGGAGTACCGTGATGCCGAGCGCGAGAAGGTGCGCCTCCACCGTCTGGCCAAGCAGGAGGGTAACTTCCACGTCGATGCTGAGCACCGACTGCTCTTCGTCATCCGCATCAAGGGGTAAGTCACCTGGATCCAGAACCACACATATACAATGACAGTCGTTAATCAAGTTACAGTATCAACAAGATTGCCCCCAAGCCCCGCAAGATCCTCCAGCTCCTCCGTCTCCTCCAGATCAACAGCGGTGTCTTCGTCCGCATCACCAAGGCTACTGCTGAGATGATCAAGGTCGTCGAGCCGTGGGTTGCCTACGGTTACCCCAACCTGAAGAGCGTCAAGGAGCTCATCTACAAGCGTGGATACGGAAAGATCAACAAGCAGCGTATCGCCCTCACCGATAACGCCATCATCGAGGAGAACCTTGGCAAGTACGGCATCATCTGCATTGAGGATCTGGTCCACGAGATCTACA